>JAMKCH010071801.1:0-32682 GCA_023653785.1 Ophioderma brevispina
ATAACAGATAAGGCAACTATTCCTTATTTCATCCTTTAAGGGGGAACAATTTGCACCACATAATTAACTGAATCAAAGCAACTTTTTCAACTTTGACCCATGTATACAAACAAAATTGACTTTTTCATTCACCATTTTTACAGTTTTACCCCATACTCCGGAACTATAAGCCGTAGATATAGTGTAAACTATAAAACCTTTTTTGGAATCCTTGTACCCAGACAAACACCCCCTGGTGTGCTTTTTAACACATTCAAAACATTTTAAATTTTTGACTCCCTGTATAACCTGAAACTCAAGCTGGGGCCATTGAGGAGGGTTGGCAAGTGCTTCCAATCATATTTTATGGATTATAATGCCCAAAAAAAAAAAAAAATAAAGTACTTGTGTGCAAAATTTCACAATTTTATCCGGAAGCGCACACCTACACTACATCCTCCTGACTAATTGGACTCAAGCAAATAATGGCATTATTGACAAGTAAATCCACATGCTATTCAGCGGACAAGCTCCTTCAGATTCCCTTGTTTATTTGGAACTGCAGATCCATTGTTATTGTCCATGGCATTAAAATAATGGTCAGTCTTATAGACTAATTATCCCCGCCCCGTTTAGGGTAACGTTTCACCT
Organism: Ophioderma brevispina; assembly: GCA_023653785.1. Classification (NCBI taxonomy): domain Eukaryota; kingdom Metazoa; phylum Echinodermata; class Ophiuroidea; order Amphilepidida; family Ophiodermatidae; genus Ophioderma; species Ophioderma brevispina. Next base: position 631 of record JAMKCH010071801.1, read on the forward strand.
AAGCCGTTGCCCACACGGTCGGACTAAGTCACTTAATACCGGTACTACCTCTGGTCGTATTGTAACACGACTAACTACCCGAGCGTTTTAGGGAAATAACTAGACACTGTAAGGGTACAAAGAAGGGGTTTAAGGTAGCGTGGACTTTGTACTCTTAACAAGCTGATCACACTTCAACAAGAAGAAAGGACGGATTGGACATGAATCGTACCGTTGTCAGTCACACTTCTTTATTTTTAACTTGGAATTCGGTCGCCTGACTCAGATTCAGAGATACACGTCTAGCTTGTTCTCTCTCTACACTACTTCCTTACTTCTCCCCTTACAACTCTCTCTCATAACCACTCTAAGAACAACGGCCTAATTTAACCTTCTACTATCTGATTGGTTGGCCAGAGGCGCGGCGCTACCAAAACAGTAGAACTGACATTATGCGCCATAGCGTACGGGGAGCGCGCGGGTCCTAGAGGAACCGCTCCTCTCGGAGGGAAACTTCCTCCTCCTCCCAGAGGGAGGGAAACCTCCTCCCAATGGGAGGGAAACTTCCTCCCAGGGGGAAGAAGAAGGCAATTCTCCTCCAAATTAGACGAAGATAGCGCGGTTAGCTGCACACCTTTATCATAAGCGCTGACACCGGGCGTCCTGGCCTCCCAATAGTACTGACGGAATATGACCTGCAATGTCTATTAATTAATACTGTGACGATCGGATCCGTCACACGATCCCCCACCTCAGTTTGAACCTTCTCCTGGGTTCAACAACGAGTACCCCGTACTGAACAGACTAAATGTGCGGCATGACAACGACTTTACCAAAACAATGATATTATAAAAATAACATCACTAACAATATCATAATAATAGTTCAAGTCCGAATAGTAGTTTAAACAAAACTTAATGAATTAACCTTGCAGGGTGAACTCTTTTGAATAAATCCTATTTTTAGCAGGACACACATGCCGCCCGTACAGTACCGACCTGAGTCGAAGAAGCTCTGTTGCTATTCGATTACACATCTGTAACTGTAATCTTATTACGGTTCCCTATCAATCATTTTGTGTCCTGTCTGTGTAACATAGACCATTTACTATCGCATCATGAAGTATCTCTACTCTATTAGTATACGAAAGGCCTTAAAATGTATTATTCTGAATTCAGTGAAAGCCATTACATCCATATACAAGATAAAGATAGTTATGGGTTGGGTGCTAATATTTTTAAGAGTTCCAACCTTATCACTTACTATTATTGGCCTATACACACTGTTTTAAAAAGTGGAACAAAAAGATGTGAGAAAACTAACTGTTTCTGCAAGGGTGTTTGATATTGTAAGCTTTCCGAGTGTCGACCAGTACTGATTCCAGTTCATGCGTGCCCGGGGTGTCATAACAAACGGAGACTTTTTCATCATATACTTTGCTCGCCCCGCTTGAATTTTATATATTTAAAGACATCTATCTATGCTACAAATATGTACACCTTTTACAAGTTACTTGTCGTACACACCAATAATTGCTAAAATACTAAGTCTATAAAATGTGGTGATGCACTTCTTTCATCATTTGCACGGTTCACAACAATTTGTTAAACTCACTGCACATATGTGCAATAAAAGGTAAGCATAACATTTTTTATCTTTTCAAACAAGCTTATTGTCATTTTCGGTAAATGCATCTTTCAATTTATCATCACAGAAATAAAATCATTTAGCTCTATGCCTGCAGGAACTTACTTAATCACCCAACTTCAGTTTTTCATTTTATAAGAGTTGCATTCGTAATTGGCAATTTTCAAATCACATCCATTCACTTCTACTTTCTTTAACTTACATTACAAATCCCCCCCCCCCGGGAAGTGGTAGGTTCTACCTAAGTTGGGTAAAAAACACCATTTTAAACTGAAATTCCCCCCCAAGTAGCTTCGTCACAATCGCTGTTTGATCACACCACACCCCAACCACAGATTAGCAAAGGAGATCCTGTCCTGCCAATGACGTGCGGTCAATGACCGTACATATAAACCCAGACCCGAAGATTCGCCCGAAACGGCGTAACCAAAAACTGGGTGCCCAAAAGTATTAATGAGCATACGCACTTCATTATCATAGTTTTGGGCCACCACCATATTTGGTTTACGTGACGTCGTATTTGGAAAATTCCGTAAGCATCTTTATGAGGCACGCGGTATTTTACGTTCGTCATTACTTAGGAGTGAAAAACAAACAATAACACATGAGCCATATTTGCTATCACTCGGACTCAATTATCTCTTTTCCTAAGCAAAATAACAGGGGTCATGGGAAGACTTTTTGTGCATTAGGAATGAGGAATCTTGTAGCATGCTGCATGGTTTCTTCCATCGATTTGGTTTTCGCATGATTATTGCAGAAAAATCGGGCCGATCAGACAGTGGAACAGTGGATAAATGGAACACTGATAACATAAACTGCGTGAGACACAGATTTTATATGCGGTGCTTCGCAAAACCAACAGGTTGACGGCGCGCGAGTGCTTGCGAAACAACGACCACGGCGCGCTGAATGTGAGAGAAAGCGGTTATGGGTTTGGACTATTCCATAATAAACGCGATCACTTCTTCCTCTTAATAGTTCCATGCGTGCGGTCTGCCTATACCGCCATCTTGGTCACCACAAATAAGCGCATTGGGGGTATTAGTGTTTTACCGAGGAGACACGCGAAAAGGATAAGAACGCAGATATGTGCGTATTTACCGTGTTGGAAGCGTCTCTCGAACGCAACCCGCAGTGGTTTGCAGGTAAAAATTTTGCATGGAAAAAGATCCGAAAGGGGCTTCGCGGTATTTGTCAAAATCCTCCTTCGTCACAGTTGATGGGCCTAATGGTTAGGAGTGGGTGGTGTGGCCGTGGACCATAAAATAATTTCCATCATTGTTCTTTTTAACCTTTTTATGTTGTTGTGTATGATGGGGGAAAACAAAACAATTTTTTATGATGAAAAAATGTTTTCTCCCTCACATGTCACCAAAAAACATCTGATTATCATTTTTTAATTAAATCGGTTCCGGTGGCTTGAATATTGTATCAAAAGTGAATTAAATTGGTCATTATCGGAACCACATTTGAAGACGTACTGATAACAAAATCTCATTTTGATAGAGTAAGATATGTGTGTGTGTGTGTGTGGGGGGGGGGGGGTGTTGTCGACGGGTCACCCATCTTATAAATAAACATGGATAATCTAACATGTGGATTATAGTCCACTTTGCCACAGAGCTTTTGAAGGATTTTAACCAAAATAATATCTTAATACAGAACGATCGCCCCCAGCCGAGCACACTGTTAAAGGACGTTACCGCCATTTGATAATTAATACAATACCTTAAAATTAGGGGTAAATACTTGTGTGACCTTTACGGAGCGGAGCCGATCGTCGTGTTTTTATTTTTTGGTGAAATGCAATGTTCTGTTTTCATGCCACAGAACAGCAATATTATTACTGTATGTTATACACTCCATTTCATGGTATTTACAGTCCATCCTCTGTCAACAAAATACGGTATATAATGCAAATTTTACAGGTTTTGACCAGGTTTTAATTGTAGATTTTTACCAACAAACTGTAATTTTTACGGGTACAAAAAAGTTCTACAAAATTAAAGGTGGGCGTCAGTGTTTTGTTTTTAATTCTATCCGTTCTCAAAAACTCTGCAATAACTTAACGAATAAATATACATTTTAGTGTTTTTATGATTTAATTCTTTTTTACAATTTATGCCGCTTTTACCGTTATATTTTGTTGGCAGAAAATGGAAGTCCGTATTAATACTGCTAAAATTTACAAATTTTTTTCAACATGTGATGTACGCTAATCCGCGTAACTTTTTGTATCTGATACTCAACTGCCGAGTGTTTTTTGTGCTGTTACAACTTATGAGGATTGCTAACAAATGTTAGTTTTGTTACCTTTTTCCATCGAAGATGGTATAAAATAGAATAGATAAAAAAGCAACTAAATTGCAAGTTACCCTAGCATATGTGTAGCAAGCAACTGATTGGTCAGAATATAACAGTCATGCACAGAGATGGGTGGTGGTTGTTTCATGTAGCAGTGCAAAGTCCTATCGGTTCCAATTATTTTAAGAATTAAGGACATGGTGTATATGCCTACTAGGAAATTCATTTACATGTCCTATAGAGCAAGAAACAAAACTTTTGATTGGATGAGAGCGCACCCATCACAGTGGATAACTTCTCAGTTCATTGCAGTGAAATGGATGATATGACCCCAAGGTTTTGAGAGTACCATTGTGTGTACCAATTGCCCAGATAGCACACGTATGAGTTACAATATGTCATCAACCCAAGGGCCCAGTTCAGTGAGTTGTACTTGTACATGCATTGACATGAACCTGATATGTGTATTTAGGTATCATATATTATACACAACACTCAGGGGTGTATTGTGTTTTCGTAAATACGCTCGTGAATGAAATGAAAGTTACTGAACCGTGCCACAGGAGTTGAGACTTCATTGCTCATAGTGACAACGTTGTTTTAAACTGTTTTCCTGTAAGTATTTTGGAATCTCGCTCGGTGGCAATGGACTTTGGGTTAAATATTTTTAGAATCTATTTGATAACGGGGGCACTCACCTATGAAATGGATTTGGCTTATAAAGGCTGGCATTTCCATACCAGTGGTATTTCAAAATTACCAGGTTGAATGTCATGAGTTATGGTTGATTGCCTGAAATATATCTGTGTTATAGCATCTCTCTAATATATCCGAGAGGGTTTCCTATATTCTTTCTCTGAGTATTTACACTAACATTATAAGTACTAACAATCTCGCCAAGCGTTGTTGTCTTTTAAAAGACTATTCTTGTTTTTCTTCATATCACTTTTCCCGATCCAACCGTACATAGCTCTGGCCCCCGACTCTAGAACAAGAAAGGACACGCCTGACGGAATAATGGCAATAGCCTCATTTGCATCAATGGGACTTCTAATGAACTCTACCCAACTGGCAGAAAGGACCGCTGATTAATATTGTAACGCGTACCCGTATGGGTTCATGGTAGCGGTTTGTGGACAAAACAACAAACGATACAGCAACACAATAACACAGAAAAATGAGCAAAAACAATAAATGAATTCCCCGGCTCGGCGGAACAGGTTTATTGAAAACCCAAAGCCCTAGCTACAAAACCGCCTGCCCTCGAAATGAAAGGTCCGGTCACTAACTTGACGTACGATAAACAATTCGTCACTATGTTGGTACACAACACCAAAAAAAGAAAACGCACGTCTATACCGGACTGGCTCCAACTGAAAGTGAGCGTCTCCCCTGCGTCGCCTGGGCTATCACGGCCATAGTCGACGGAGTGATGCGCCCTCCTACATGATTTACGCGTACGCAGGAGGTAGGGGACGCGATGCATCCCCGTCGAACTTCACAAGTTTGTCTACTCTTCCGCCGCATTAGCGTACCACAAAGAAAACGCACCAGGAACAAGTGAGGGGGTAAGACCTTTGGATAATTTAATCGGCAATTAGCGCTGAATTTTGGTAATAACATAACAAGGAAATTAGATCATAAGCCCAAAACGTCACGAACGGCCGATTAATGATATGCCATGTGATACCAACGAGCAGAAAAAGTCGATTTCGAATTAAACTTCAACTGGCGACGGAATCAAATCGCGCCAGCCCTGTAAGCAGTCGGCACGTCCCATTTAGAGGTATGTCAAGCGTCGGCAATCTTCCAATATACACACTACAATTTAGAACAATCACCAACAAGGAAAAAGAAGTGATGGTGATGCCCGTAGGCCTATAGCATTTCACTCTCCCAACTTTCAAGACCGATTTGTCCCCAAATCAAGTTTATTTTCCTAATAATATTTTTCCAGAAATGTAAAAGTTAATAAGCGAAAATGTTGGGAACAATTTCATATAGAATTTGATGGGGCGAACGGAAAAAGAAAATTTGCTAGGCAAAATTTAACTTTCTTCCTTGCTCTCAAATGAATTAAACTGAAAAAAATTTATTCAATAGTAATACAATTTTTTTTTTTCTTCTCTTCTCTCTTTTTTTTTTTTTTTTTTTTACATCACTATATAACGTAGGTCATGCCTACAACAATGTTTTCATCACGTCGCAAGAATTTGGAAATTAATTTAAAAATTTTGATGGCCTCAATAATTTGGGAAATTTCAACGTTAATATTATACCTAATACTGCCTAAACTCAACCTAACTTAAAGGCCTATTTGTTGAGTTTTGGTCCCCTGTCGGCGTTGCCTAATTTGGGTAAATATAACTTGCTAGCTGTTGTTGAAGAAACGCAACGGGCCCGAAAAATCGTAAATCTATTTGAATGCAAATTTTTGAAATATCTGACTTTGCGATACGGGGCAGATTTAAAACAACAGCCTGATCTAAGGAAAGTTTCCGAAAAATAAAGCAATGCAATTTTGAGGGAGCAAGTTCACTTACCTACAATTGTTTGCATCACAAATATAGAACAACAAAACGAGATAAAATTTATAAAGTTCACAATGTTTTTCAATGATCACATACCAACATAAGTCTAATCCAAAGATGCTGGGTTATGGAGCTACGGGGCGACGAGGCCGACGAGGAGTACTACTTGGCAATTGCATAGTCAAAGAAACAAATTTCACACGGAAATCCACAAGATTTCCAATTGAAAATAAAATTTTCAATCCCACGAAGAAAATATTCTGCTGCTGGGCGGATGATAAACTCTTTCCATCCGCATGGTGAGGAGGTTATTCCCATCTGGGGAGTACGCAACTTCTCTTCTCAATATGTCGAACGTCAAACAATTCCCGCTTGAATTTTCCAATGCCAGACTCACATGTGCGCTCCCCCGATAAGCCGACCCAGCTTCATGTGCGTAGCGCAGAACTTCCCCACTTCCGTCGATCTGCTGCTGGCCTTCCCCCTGCCCAGTGAGAAAATCCTGGGCGTCTTTGCGGCACCTCCTTCGGCCCGGAATTCCAGTGGTAATGGTGGCGGTCTTTCCCCTTCCCCCATGGCGTGAAGTTACCTGTAGGCCCCCTGCAGTCCTCACTCTCGAGCCGCAAAGCACCCAGTCGCAGTGGATCCGAAGTCCGCAGAAACTTCTGTAATTCCTCGATGTTGGGAGATCTATCACGGAATCGGCATTTTGGTCCCACTTGGCCCTGATTTTGCTCGCCTCTGGTCCTGGGCACGGGTTGCAGTAGCAGCCTCACTAGCCTGATCTTGTGTTGTCGGAACGCGCTGGCCGTCACGGCGACTTCAACGACGTGGTGCAACCTACGGAACTTGCAACGCTGGAGGAATTCCGTGACCTTGGTACTTGTAGTAGCGTCCGCAGGTGGTGTAGGGGAACGGTCCCGGGTGTGAGTAATCTTAAGTCTCACTATAGGAGGGTGGATCCCAAGGCCCGTCGCGCTTGCATATCATCTTGTGCCGGGTGTAATCATTCGGCCTGGCGTTTTATAGCTAGCTGCCCCCGTCGCACAAAAACCCAAACTTTCCGCTTATCTATCAGCGACATTCTGCGGAAACTTTCTTTTGTTATCTTTCTTTCCACAGACTTTACATGTCAATTCGCAAGGGATCCATGATCCTGCGTGACTTGCTGTTGTTGCGGAAGCGAACGGGACCCAGCGCGCCACGGCTTATATAGCCCGCGCCTATTCTAGGCTAATGTAGCTAGTAGGCTTGGACCAGCGGGACGGGCGCGACCGGCGTCGCCCGTCGACTTTCCCGTGTTTCTCCAAGCCTAACCTAATAAACATTAAAGAATAATGGGGCCCGTACTTACCCTTCCCCTTAGGTGAAATACCCACCTCACCTAATAAGGCACATTTCTTCATGTTACACCCTCAAAACGGTCGTCCTGTTGGGCGATCAGTTTCCCCCAAACATGTTCTCAAAACCTAACACTAATTGAATATCCGGGAGACGCACAGCGCATGTTGCAATGGCACACCAACACGTTCATTGCGGCTGAACATTACTATTTTGATAAAAACCAAAAGTAGCATTCACTGACTTACAACACGCAGTTATATGAACCTCCGTCATTTCAGGATATAGCCAGAATAGACGCTAATTAATAATTTAAACAAATAAAAGATCAACATCAAGAAAAGTTTAAAAAACAAATTTTGTCATTTTTTTTATTCAAGAGTTTTTTTTTTTTTTTTTTTAATTTTGTATTTTTCTCTGTTTTTTAAAATTTCAACACTACGCTTTGCGTTCCAATTTGTTTTTTTAAACTGGATCCAAATCACCACGCGGAACATTTACAAAGCGTTAAACTATCGAACCCAACTTTGTTTTTCTGTCAAATCACATAAACTTACCATTCAAGTTTTAATAATCTTTCTCTAATCTTTTAACGCAACGAGCAAAAGAAGACAGTTTGGCCGCATCTCCTTGCGCAGCATCAGACAAAGAGAAAACCCGTACCAAGCGCTCCTGGGTTTATGCTTTAATTAAATTCTCAAGTCAGTTGTAAATAATGTTTTTGTAACAATAATTGTTTTGCTATCTAGCATGTCTTTTCCCCTTACTTGAAACGTAATATTTCCACTTACGGAAACATTAATAGTTCCACTTACGTGAAACAGTAATAATTTCCACTTACGTGAAACAGTAATATTTCCACTATTAATTCAAACCAATTAAAGAAATTATTTTGTTTGAGTCTATAGTCTGAATTGAATTACTCCGTAAACATTCCACATTAAATGAAATTACGGAATTTTCAATAATAACAGTAATTACTTATGCGTTCTCTGATTCCTGTTAGTCGTGTCAGATCAAGAATAAGTCAGTGTAACGCTTGGGTATTTCCTGTGCCTCTGCTCCTAACGTACTCCTTTACCCTTCCTATCACATTAGGCCTAGACTTTGGAAGAGAGTTCCGTAGGCCTATTTCATCTTCACTTATATTGTCGTTTGCGGAACCGAACTTTCTGAAAGTAATCATGAACCCCTGTCAGACGCGTGTCGTGTCTGTGGTCCAAGTTTTCAAACTGAAGTTAAATATTTACATACCCAATGCTCCTCATTAAAAAAAAAAAATAGCTGCGATACTAGGACATGACAAGACCGGTGTGCAGAATAGTTTTACTATCGCACCAATATGTCGGGTTACACTGTTCCAACTAGGAGGGCCTATCGTAGGTTCCGGTGCTATCACCAGAGTGTGGTATATTGGCAACCTAAAAAAATAAAAGAGGTGGGGGGGGAAAGGATGAATACCGTCTTGAGAGAGGCGCTTTTGAGTTACCACCTTTGGGAGTACTTTTCTCGCCACTGCTTTTTGGATTTTGTACACTAATCATTAAGACCTTTCATATGACCAAAATATGGGCCCTCCCAAGGAAGATCGAATTTTGGACACACACCTTTCTTCCGTTTGGGATTGTGAAGCCACAACGGGATTCCCCTTTTCAAGAGTGGGTCTCTTGTCACATCTGTGGTCGTAGTGCTTTTTCTGGTTTGCACTCGCAATTGTCAAATTTTCTCATGGCGTACTATGTACTAACTCCAACCTTTCTTGAAGTTGTTTGCACATTCTTTTGTGTCCTGATGGCATCTTGCTCTTTGTGGGGGTCTCCCAAAGAGACATGTCAATTGGTAACAGTGCATTTCGCCCAAACATCAATCTCATTTGGGGAACATTTTGGTGGATTCAGCACTGCGGCTTTCTGTACGCCCATCAATCATGTACGGCAAGTGAAGTATCCCAATCTCTTTGCTTTTTGAGTAACCATGTGGCCAACATGGCTTCAATCGTACGTAACGTTCTGGCGGTCAAACCATCCCGTTTGATTGGCGTGCACTGAAAACCAAACTGTTCGCTTGCTTATATTTGAAACTTATTACAATTGATGTCGATTTTTTACTAAATAATACTTAGTTCTTCAGGCCGTACTATTTATCTACTGGTACTAGCAGCTGAACAAGTTTGCTGAACTAGGCTCATGGTTTAATAAGGAATTGTTAGAGGTTCCTACAAATTGGTCCTACTAGTATTAAGTGGGCTTCTATCTAGTTTAAAAACTGTAAACATGATGTCGATTTTTACTACTTTTGTTAATAGGTCATTGGTCTACTTACTCACGTGAAGGTAAGGGCAATTAGTAGGATATTTTGGTAGGGATTTTTGTACTAGTTATGCTCTTAAAAGGTGGGGGGGTAATTTTTTATGATCTTGGCAGTTTACCTGGTTGCTATAATTGTGGACATTCACATGTTTAATTGTGATGTTCTAGAGAGTCAATGCAAATTTTTATGATTCTGGAACTTGAGTCCATTGACGTGCAGGATATCCCCGGGATGTCCGGCCACCAGTCTACTAAGTCTGGCTACATGCCTGTTCACAACCCCTATAGAACACACTGGAGACAGTTTTAGCTGGTATACATGACATGCCCATGACTATGCTATACACCTACACCCAATAGTGTGGAATCACAGACCCAAGGGTCTTTGGTGGAATGTTACAAGGGTATGCGGTACCCATGCAGAATAGCCTATACCAGCATGTTCATGAGTTTACAATCTTTTGCTTTTTCCATACGGCATGTACGGTAAGCTTAATAATAACTCATCCTGGCGACTCATACACTAACTGTGACTATACACTACACATGACCGTACAACTTGACGGCAATGTGACTCATTTCCAGAATCCATCGTCACTGACGCGTCGTGCTCTCTAATCACATTGAAAATTTAAATGTACAACAATACTGCAACCATGAAACTGCTCATATACTTAGTCTTATGTACGACGCACCTTATAAGACATTTTTTTCAGAGCTCTTGTTGATACGGCTGACGTGGCTTTAAGCAACGGGGGCAGACAGTGGCGGGAAATGTTTGCGTCAAAAAAACTAGTAGATCAAGTATCAGACATACCAATGTTTGACGTAATAATTCGTAGACCAAACTAGTTGGTTCAATTGGTAGAAGGCTTTTCTGAACTGTTGTTGCGATTTAAATAGTGTCAGATCACTTCAAACTGAGTAGTAGGCTCGTTTCTACTACTCTTTTAATTGTAGCAACCTGCGCCTTCTACGAGTCACTAGCCCGTCACAAAATTTCAGTTCGTTCAAAAAATCTAGTTCACATGACTGACTAAACGAGTCTACTATTGTGATAAATTAGTAAAGATCCTACATAACCGAGTTTTGGTTCTCTGTGTGCATGGCAAATTTACTGCCCTGTCTACACATCAAGAATGTTGCAACAGTTCAGTGAAAAGAGGAAAAAAAAAAATAGATAATTGGCGTCCCTGATCGGAATAATTAGATTCTTGGAACCCATATCACAAATGAAACTTCTTCCTGCTAATACCTGGCTACAGTTTTGGCCTCTTGATTAGGGAGTCGCAATACGCCCCATCCATTTGGTGAAATAATCACCAACTACACGATTATCTTGTTCCCTCTTCTCTCTCACGTTAGGGCCCCTTACATTCGATTGCGATTCGTTCGAGCGGGGCACCAACTTATAAATTTTCATTGGTTCTCTGGGCGTTTTTTTCCTTTTTTCTCGGAGGTTTTCCTGGCGGCGCAAGTCGCACTTTTTGCAACTACTCGTCACATACTCCCGCAATCACCCACCAATAACGCTCCCCGACTCGATTTATCGTCTTCTTTCCGCCGAGATGTCCGGCGGTTCGATCTGTATGTAAGCCACTGAATCCTTGAACGCAATTGGCTGGGGACGACGAGTTTCCATACAACGTTATCCTCCCCAGTTGTTTGACCCCCAACGTTTTTATATCGACTCCATGATATATACAATTGTCCCAGTGAGTCCATAGGTTTTTTTAGTGAAGAACATTCATGTGAGATATGTTGCCAGCTTAGGGCGATCTTCAACGCGGCTTCTTTCCAGATTATGGATCTGCTTTATCTGTACGTCTTCCATTTTGTGCTTCTCTAAGACGTTTTGCAGACCACTGACACATCCAAGGTTCGCTTGGTAGTGTTTTTCTTCAGTGCCCGTACCCTCTCTACTGCTTTCATCAACTTCGTAATATTTTGCTACCAAAGGTTTCCTTTTCTCAATCTTGGTGTCCATGGAACAATATTTTGTCTCCCACAGATATTCTAAAATCTGTGTCTTCTTCATGCGGTCATGTTTTGTGCACAGTTTGCTGGCTCTTCGTCTGACAAATATTGGGTGACTTTCGTCATGACTCATTTCTATACGTTCACCTGCTTGCATGCAGCACAAGGTCTGCGACTCAGACCGTCAGCATTTTGATGCTGGCGCCCAGGGCTTGTTTGAATGATTTCAAATCTAAGTATCAAGACTTCAATCCACCGACCCGTTTGGCTTCGGGAGTTCTTGAAGTCACAGCCATTTGGAGCGCTCCATGATCTTGTGTTCTAAACCATGAACTTTCGCCCGTACAGAATAATGGTGAAAATGTTTCACACTGGCAACGATAGCCAGTAGTTCCCTGCGTGTGACGCAGTAACGTCTTCGACTTTGTTAGGGTTCACTAAAGTAGGCAAGTGGCCTTTCAGTACCATCATTTTGGATTATAGATAGTACTCCGCCTATGCCAACATTAGAAGCGGGTCGCAATCCAGTACATATTTGCCATTACTACTGGTAGGATGCAAGAACTGGAGCTGTGCTTAGCGCCACCTTTAAGTTGGTCAAAGCGAAAGCGGCCTTGACAAAAACCGTGGGTCCACTCAAACGTCTGTTTTTCTCATTTAGGGATAATACAAAGGTTTTGCAATTTCTGAATACCCCGAATAAACTTCCTGTAATAGGAGTGAATCCTAACAATACCCACTTCGTTACATTTGTAGGAATAGGCCAGTCTTTGACGGCATTTATCTTGGTTTCATCATCGGTAGCGATGCCATCTTCGGACACCACGTACCAAGATCGTCACATTCTTATCCTTCTTTCCTGAAACAAATTGCATTTGGTCTGGTCCAACCTAAGGTTTGCACCCCTTAGACGCTGGAAACCTCTTCTAGCCGCTTTAGTACACACCACCATTGAACGCGCCATAGACTGTGTAAATGATGGTCAGATAATGGCTATATCTCGAGTTACCTCTCGTTTGGAAAAAATACGGATTATTATGAATACATCCAGTAGAGATTTCTCTACACATATCAAAATTGCGGATACATTTCGTTTAGAATTTTTAATATTTACGATATTGACAGATGCCGTATTTTTCGCGGGTTTCACTGCCGACCTTAACCTCGCAATGCGCCTGTGTGTTATACGGACGCCGATCACACTTAGATTTCATTTAACTTCGAGGTTTCTTTCCAAATTGTCCAGTAAACATTCACTCCTATCTGTTAAAAAAATCAAATTTGGTCAACAAATCACAGAATTACTAAGAATATCTCACAATTTCTGACACAAAAGAGGTACTAACAGTCGTGATAAACCTCGGACCCATATAGGCTCTGTCCACTCAAATGGTGGTGTGTACCCTTTAAAAGCGAGCATTATTTTTTTGACCCCAACATTAATGATGTGTCCAAAGATAGCTAATAAAAAGTAAACATTGAGTGCGTTCGAAATTTCACTTCGTAGCATTTTTTAGTTTGGAGAGATATGGGCTTCTCAAAGAATATACCGACCGCTACGCAACCACTCACTTGTGAAACCTTGATTGATACGATTTTTTGAGTTAGCCGCGTCGTTTTCCTCTATTTTTAGACCCGCTTAAAAGGCCTATCAATTCCGACGGCACCTTAAGTGGCCTTAAAGAATCATAGTTTGTAGTTTACCTTTGCGATGGTGTGGTAACACATTTTAACTTGAATTTAAAAACCGATGACTTTTAATAGGTTAACAGAAATTAAAATGTGATTATTCGATGTTATGCATGTTGCAAGCAACAACAACATACAAAAGACCGTTTTCAATTTTCTCGATTTTAGGCCACTTTTTCAGGTGGCATGCGAACCCTTTTTACCACACTACACGTGCTAAAAATTCTCTAAAAATCTGCTCAGAATTACAAAACAACATAACATTAAAAAGTATAAACGATTTCAAAACGTGTCCAAATTTGATTCATCTAGACCCACCCCCCATTGTTTGAGATTTGTCTTTAAACAGAACGTCCCGGGGGGGGGCGTTTTTCCGGACTATATCTCATAGGAAACTTGTGCGCGTTAGCACCCTGCGATTCTCCCCCCCCCCCCCCTCACTTAAAGTGTAGTAAAATCTAGGATTTTAAAGGAAAATGAGAAAGTGTTAATAATATATTTCTTGAAATAGCGTATAGGACCCTGCTTATATATTAAATTAACAAAGATTGCGGGTTAAAATAGAGAATAAAAATCGATTTTAAAAAACCATTAATATAGGCCTACTAGCGATTTTGGGAGAATATACGTTGCTACCGCACCTTGACAACCAGGTATGCTGCGGCGTGTTTTGAGCCCGTATTTTGAGTTTTACATCGTTGGCTTTTGTTTGCCTCAATAGAAGCAAATACGAAATAAACCCCAATCTCGTTTTGGTTCTGATTAACATATAGTTTTTGAAAATATAAAGATAGATAAATTCAATAAAGCTGTGGTGATATGCTGGTAAACCAAACCAAAACGGCTGTATAACTAGACTAGCACCATGCTTGCCGCTTAAAGGGTACCCACCACCATTGCACGCGCCATAGACTTCTGTATGTAAATGATGGTCAGAATAAGGGCTATAACTCGAGTTACCTCTTCGTTGGAAAATAAGGATTATATGAACACCAGTAGAGATTTTCTCTACACCCATAGCGATATCAAAATTGCGTATAAAACATGTTACGTTAGATTTTTAGATATTTTACTGATATTGCAGATGATGCCGTATTTTCGCGGTTTCACTTCCGACTCTTCACCTCGCATGCTCCTTGTGTGTTTATAGACTAGATACGACGGACCGCCGACAACCCTTAGATTCATTAACATCTGATGTTTTCTTTCAAAATTGTCAGTATACATTCACTCCTATCTGTTAAAAATCAAATTTGGTTCAAAAAATCACAGAGTACTAATATATCTCACAATTATACACAAAAATGTACTACAGTCTGATAAACCTCGGCCGATATAGGAACTGTCCACTCTAATGGTGTGTGTACCCTTATTGTTGGACAAAAGTGGCATGACTGATGACGTCATCAAGATATAAAATGCAAGTTTCCACTGTAACCCGTTGAGCACTTTTTTCCATCAGTCGCTCGAAACAAGCATTGGCAAGTTGATAGTCCAAAGGGAAGGACTCGCCCTGCCAGTGTCCATTTGTTTCGGTTGCAAAGCTGTTATTGGACGACTAGATTCGGCCATTGGGAATTGCATACCCACTGGCTAGGTCTAGGGTGCTAAACCATTTTGCCCTGCAAGAACAATCAAGTGCATCACTGATTAAAGGGCAAAGGGTATGAGTCCTTAATTGTTTTGGTCATTTACTATTCTATAGTCCGAGACGCAAAAAACGAAACAACGCGTCCCCCATTCTTTTTTTCACTAAGACAGTAGGAGACGCCCAAGGACTTTCAGAAGGTTCAATTAACCCTCTTCGCAAATCATCTACAGGGCGTTTTTTCCTTCCCTCGCCTCGCAATGAATGGTTTTACGTCTAGCGGGTTGTTTGATAGGGTTGGATCACTTAGATTTATCTTGTGTTCGACTAGGTTTGTCAGGCCAATATCATCAGGTGACTTTCGAAAACTCAACTGTAATTGTCCAAAGCTGTGCTAGCTTTTTCATTTTGTACGGAGAGTAATTTCCTTCACAACTACGTTCCAAAGATCTAAGAGATGTTTTGGTACCTTGGTTTCAATCACCCCTTCTCTCTCCCTTAAGGTTCTTTTCTGTTACAATTGTGACATTGGATGGCTGTTCCACTGTCACCATCGAATGACAGTCGCAATATTTGTCACTTCAATGACATGTCACCTCTGCAACTTGGTGTTCTTGTTGCCGTATTGTTCTGACGTCGCATTTATATCGTAACGGAATACAGTCATGCTGGGGATTCACCAGCACACTAGCGACCATCAAATCATGTTTTTCCATAAACAGTTTCTCTTGGTTCAACTAACACCCATGTCCGCGTGTTTGGGTTTGCTCAGTAATTTTTGCTTGGTTACAAGTTTTTTTTTCGCTGTTTGGGGAACTACAGTGGTTTCCGCCACAGCAACTCGATAACAAGTCTGTTCAGAACTGTCTTCTTCTTTGACTCTTCTGTGGCGGTCTGGTC
This sequence comes from Ophioderma brevispina, assembly GCA_023653785.1. Taxonomy (NCBI): domain Eukaryota; kingdom Metazoa; phylum Echinodermata; class Ophiuroidea; order Amphilepidida; family Ophiodermatidae; genus Ophioderma; species Ophioderma brevispina. The sequence continues at coordinate 16,899 of JAMKCH010071801.1, forward strand.
TTCACCAACGTTCATTTTCCCCCGCATCAATGTCTAGTTGACTTTGTTTTGCGCAGGAAGTCATACAAGAAGAACTCTAACTGGTCAATTCGCTACCCATACTTTCTGTTCAACTTCTAATACGCCCATGTCTATAGAAAATAGCCCTTTTCCCATATAGGGAGGGGGCGGCCATCGGCAACTTTCAAACATGTATTTACACTCTCTAGACTGGTTTTGAACATGAAAATATTCTCTATACATACAAGATTTAAATTGTGGGACGCGCATCCCGTATCAATCAGAAAATTGTTTGAACCCATTTACGGAAGGGCATTTAACAAACAACCGTCCTTATTTACAGATAATGAACCTCTATGTCCATTTAAGTTCATGGGTCTCTGATCATCGTGTTTCACTCTCCTTATTATTCACTGTTTGCCCGACCTCTGACCCTCGAGCTCGGCTATCTCTAGTTTCCCGAATGTGACACCACATCGGTCTGACAAGATTGGGAATATTGCCCAGATGATCTGGGGCTCACGGTGGTTTCTGACACTTGCCACTGATTAGTGTCCAATCTGTCCACAGTTCCAGCATGTCATTTCTTTCTTCTTTGGGGTCTGCTTTGGGCCCTGGCTTTGCTGGTTGCCTGACCAATTTCGACTCCCCTTTGTTTTCATGGTGCCGAAATCCAGTTTGTGCTTCGGCCCGAGTGAAAGTAGGATTTGTTTTGTTTTTTTTGTTTTGACAGGCTCGTTTTGATCATAACCTTTCCACTTTCTTTTCCTTGTAGGATCCTAGGATAATTTGAGTAGAGAGATCTCCTCATTACTCTTTCATAGAGTTAGTTCTCTTTTCTACTCTTTTCATTCACTACACGTATTCTGTTCTCCTACGCACGCCATGTCTGGCTTTTACAACTTGTCAAAGCCCGTGTTCGGTGGATTCTCGGCGCTACGAAGGCTTACACTCGCTGCAATGTCGAGACAGCGTCCAAGGTTCTGGGTCGTGCTTGGAAAATTTTCCAACGCAACTCTGAGTCTTCCAAAGCAGCAGGAATTGAATCCTTGCCAGAGAATCTGAACTCCAAATGAGCTTGGGGTACGCGTGCTTAGCTAAGCGACGCGACGCCTGGGCTAGTTCCAGGCAATGTTTCCCCTCTTTTATACGAATTCTATCGTTAGTTAGCAGTGTTCTATTCAACTCTGCTTTGTTTTCTCTGCGCCAAAGCCGTCTATCGAGGCACGACAAGTGCGTCGTAGTTATACCTGGTAAATCAATCCGTCTCCTAGAAACAGCTTGGGCGTCCCCCTCAACTACAGCCAAAATACATGGCTTTTGCCCTGTCATCCCATTGATTCAGTTCTGCAATCATTTCGAACTGAACCATATAATCAGATCACGATGACTTTCATCGTATCAGGTTGGCTTCATTAGTGGTTTGTTTCTCTACACTTGCTCTTCTGGTCCGGTTGTTGCACCGCAAGTGCTGACCTGAAAAGTGGGAATATTATATTCCTGTAGGTCTTCTATCGTGAATCATTCTCTCACTTTCATGTGGGTGTTGTTTTCACGGCTCCACTCATTGGTGTTTTTATTTCTTTCCTTTTCCACCACGAGACAACAGCTTGAAAAACGTTTTAGGTCTAACTGAAGGACCCATGGATTTTTCAACAATCCAGTTTCACTTATCCCACTCGGCCTCGGCCTGTCAGGAAAAATTTACGGCTTCTGATTTCATCTAGCCGTATCTTACTTCTTTCAGTAATCACGCATGTCTTTTCCCTTTCTTTCATAGCTGATAGAGGGATTGTGTCATCCATGTCAATAACCCCTCCGGTTAAACCAGTGGGTCCGAATACGATTTCGGAATCGTTTGCGGAAAATGCCACTCGTTAGGCCTATCCACAAACACGAAATCGCACCGCTGCTCAAAACCAATGTAAAACGCTGTACCCGGAGGGTCAATGGGAGCGTGTTTTGGGACAAACAACAACGATAAACAAAGCAACACAAAGAACAGAAAATGGAGCACAACAGAGATAAATGAAATCCGCTCGGCGGAACAGGTTTATTGAAAACCCAAGCCCTACATACAAACCGCCTCGAAATGCAAAAGGTCCGGTCACTAAACTTGAATACGAGAAAATAATTAAGTCCACTAGTTGGACACACAAAAAAGAAACGTCTATACCGACTCGGCTCAAACTGAAAAGTGAGCGTCCTGCGTCCCGCCGGGCTATCACGGCCATATTCGACTGAGTGATAGCGCCCTCCTACGATGATATTACGCGACCAGGAGGTGGTGAACGCGATGCATCCCCCGTCGATCTTCTTTACAAGTTTCGTCTCCTCTTCCGCCGCATTAGCGTACCACAAAGAAAAACGAACCAGGAACAAAGTCGAGGGGGGAAGACCTTTGGATAATTTAATCGCAATTAGCGCTGAATTTTTTAAATAAACATAAACAAGGACATTTAGATCAATAATGCCAGAAAACGCCGATTATTAATATGCGCAGTGTATACCAACACAGAAAAAGTCGATGTCTAAATTTAAACGCCAACTGGCGACGGAATCAAAAGCGTCGCCAGCCCTGATAGAAGGCGGCAAAGTCACATTTAAGGTATGTCAAAGCGTCGCATCGTCCAATATTACACAACAATTTAACAATCACCACACAAGGAAAAAGAATTGATGGGGATGCCGTAGGCCTATAGGCATTTCAATATGAAACATGTGAGACCCAGACTAAGCCGGGTCGGTCCTTGCACAATCACAGCTTCTCTACAGGGTGAACTCTATATTCTTTGCGTTTGATAATTAATCATAAAAATAAACATCGATTTTTTTGTCGACATGCAAAATACAAAGCTCCAGCATCATGAAAGGAAATAATGTACGATGTTTTTATGCCGATGCGGTACCACAGACACCCGTTTGCAAGTTAACGCTGAAGACGCTGCAACGCTTACGCTAACGAAATATTCCGAGATGCGTAAAATGCATTTGCGAAAATTTACGAATACCCCCAAAAGCGCGTCCATGCCGGACAAACATGCGGCCGACCGGGGAATCTCTCCTTTTCTATATCTGTGAACACCCACAGACTGGCTATCTACATTGAGTGCATTAAATTACGCTCTGTGCATGCTGCCAGGTAGCGCAGGGCAAGGTTTACATGTGTGTGCGAATGGTTTTAGTATTTAAAATCTAAATTTATACACTGACCATTGACAGTTATTCTCAGAATTAAAAGTCATCGGGTAATTTCCAATCACCGGTATTATATGTTGTACACTTAAATAATATTGAATGGCGTGAGTATGATAACACGAATATCATTGCCGAGCAGAAAAATATTGTACTAGTTGAAGACGAGTACAATATTTTTTTCCAGCGAGGGCAATATATTCTTGTATCGTACAAGAAAAGCCATTCATATTATTATTATTATTAAAATATCAGTGCTGACGCAAACTAACCTTGGTTATAGTTTGTAAAGTCGCAAAATTCTATAACCTGATAACAGTCAGTCAATAATGTCGTTTTCGCTAAATGCCGGATGCGATACAATATTCAAAAAATAATATTGTATTGCTCCGGGACTTTTACCCTAACTTACACTACAAATATTTCTTTGCACCACTCTCGGAATCCTGATATAATAATAATTAGAATAATATTGGACGAACTGATTTGATCCAGAAATATCGCCCGAGCCTAGATCAATTCAGGCGAGTCGAAGACGAGCCTGAATTTCTTGCGAGGGCGAGATTTTCCTGTTATCAACCCGAAAAAGCAATCCAATATATTTTTTGGCAAGAGGGCGCTTATTAAAAATAGTTTTAAATTGACTTCAAAAAACTAAGAAACAAAGATTATTTGCTTGAGCAGTGCCCATATTTTTGCGTATTGTGCGGTGTTGGGCGGGCGGTACGCGCTACTCGCACTCAGTATTGCACACCAGATGCATATAAGACGCCTACTAATATGCTGCATATAAAACCCATATTACTTATAATATATTCACATAACGCATATCTACAATGTACAATCCATTACTATGTGTGAGGCAGATCCTTGCTCTTGCATTTCATTATGGTACATGACGTTTACAGTAATAGCGCGAATGTAAAGAGCTTTGAATCAAAAGTACATTAACCCTCTCTCTCGTCTTCTCTTTTTTTAACACAACACCTGCCTATACATTTTTGTTCTCGCGCTACAGTCTCTAGTATATGCGTTTTGAAAGGCACTCATAAAAATACAACGCAGGGTCCTGACTCAACGAATTCAGAAATAAAATCTAAAATCTCCTTCATGAACATTTCTATTTACATTTTTAATCATTTTAACTGGAAGACCATACTGAATGCAAAACCACAAGAAAATCAACTCCGGCAATCAGTTTTTACAGTAGACAAAACTTGTGTCATTGCATGTTAAAGCGTTTTTTGTTCATGTTTTAGTCAATGGACACAAGTAGCCACAATGGATGTCTAGTATTTACAAGATTTACATTTACCAAGTAAAACATCCTTATATGAGTTGAAGTCATGTCATCCCAAATTCACATTTTTAACCAAGTATAGCAAGACCTTCTATATCTGACAACGAAAAGATTATATTCAGTGCATCAATAATAAGTCGCGCTCCAACATATAATGTGCTACACCATATTATTAATTTGGTTATGCTGTTACTAGGTATCATCATAACACTTTGCATTTCGGCACATTTTCCCCACCCTTCAGGTCAGCGAGTCATCACAAATAAAACCTGTAAGACCGGCTCTATTGCTCATCATCTAATGTCATATACCGCACGAACAATCTTTTTCTCATATTCTCATTCCCTCTGCAAAACAGATCTATCTCATTCTGATGAGAGTTTTGGATTGAAAACTACTTCTCATATTCTTTGCATGAAATGGATTTGTAGTCTAAGTAAAATATAAACCAATACGCTTTTTCACTGCATGAGCCTTACAAATATAATTAATGTAAATATACATATAAAGGCCTACTCTCTTGTTTTAGTTTATATTTAAACAATCTAACACGGAGATGACCCCGAGCACCTCACGGACGTCGCTCCGTCTTTGGCCAAGGTAACGCCCTCTAGATACAAAGTCCCTTCTCCCATCCATGCGGCGAGTTTGATCTAGTCGCCTTGCTGCTGATTTGTTTTTTGGAGAGCCTCAAGTACGAGGTCTTGCGCAGTACATTGCACACACTTACGGCGACATCTCGCAAATCCTGCACTCGACGGACTTCTTGTGTGCTCCCTCCCTCGTCCTACGTTTCTGAGTGTTAAGGGAGGATTAAGCATCGTACCGGTCAACGATCCCCATCAGGGAACTGGCCTTCATTCCACGGAGTTTAAATGGTAGGGTTTCGGCGCCTTTCTACACCCTCTCCCCACCCTATTAACCCGCAGTGTCCTCCACACAAGGGTTACCTAAATATATGAAAATATTGCGCACCAAACACGCTGGTCCGGCGCATACGCCGACCTTGTCAAGTTCAAATATTGTTTGTAGATTTCGTTCGCCTTACAGTGTGTGTGCGGTTGGTGTTTTTCAACAACGCAAATCCGTTGTAATTTTCATACATAACACATAACTACGGTATTAGACTCAATGCATTTTGCATTAAGTTTCTACTTTATAGAATAGCTGCAATAAAACTCATTTCACACGTATTCGTATTAAGGTGATCAGTTCCTCTAGGAAATACTTCTTCTCTCTTGGGCGTGGGCCGACCATTTCTTTTTACGTTCTGGGTTTTCCCTTTCGACTTGGAGCCCGTATCGTGCCACAATCGCTGAAGAATCAACGCAGACCACAAACAATCCATCTCTCCCATGGTTTTTTGAGTTTATTTATGGGAATTCATTTAATAATTTTTTTTACACATTTTCTTCGTTCTACTACAGCACTTCGAAACTTGACAATTAAGGACTAGAAACTTAACTCGCGTTGAACCATTTGGCGCCTGGTCTCGCCCACATATGGTTTTAACCTCTTCAAGTGGATACTTTGGGGTTGGCCTCTAGGATGCTTTTTGATTTTGTAGAGGAGGTCAATCGATTTTCTGTATGCCACCAATGGCCTCTTTGTCTCATGATGACGTGAGTTTGGGACCGATCCCCCGTTTTCGTGAAGGGTCCCACAGCTAAACGGGTTGACCTTCGTGCAATTCGGGCTTGCCGGCTTTCTGATCGTAACTGCGTTTTTGGTGAATTGTGCGGATTTACGCAGATGTTTGCGTGCAGCTTCATGTTCTTTTTCTGCTAATCGCCTGTGTGAGTTCGACATAATCGTCGTAACCTGTTGTTTGTTTCCCGTCCCTCTCTCTTCTCATGAGTAGCTACAATTGTGTCAATGGGCAACTGACCTCTCGTTCACCAGCATCATTGGTTCGGACTGAACCCTGCTAATCTTGCCTGATGCTCTGTAATCCTCATTACCAGAGTGAGGTTGGTCCCCACGTTTTCTGCTCATTTTCTGCATACATAGTTAGCATTGTAAGCAATGTCCTGTTGTACCTTTCGACGAGCCCATCACAGATCGGATGCAGTCCGTAGTCCCTCTCTTCTCTATTCTACCAAGCATTCTTAACATTCCTGATAAAGCCGAGACTCAAAATTTGAGTCTTGATCAAAGGCTCTGTAGCGGCACTCCGAACGACAGACAACTTCTTCCACTATTACACGGCGACCTGTTTCGGCCGTTTGGTCTGTAGCGGCGAATGCTTTCATCGCACTTGCTGAAATAATCGGCAAAACGACGATGTATCTTTCCTCTATCGTGTTTTGTGGAGTGGGTCCTAAGATGTCCCTGCCAGCCTCTCCATCGGTTTCAACCAACTACTATTGCCGAAGTTGCCCACGCGAATGCTTCAGTCAGTTTCTGGCTTTCTTCGCTGACGCATTTGTTCGGTCAGCGTGGCAGTATGCGCCTGTGTCGTCTTTCAATCCGAACCCAATAAAAGGGCGGCGGGATTTTCATCATGGTCTTCATAGATCCGAGTGTCCCGCGGGGGGGCGTCGTGAAAATGCCAGAGAACTTCTTTCTGTTTGTCTGCTGGCCACCACTATTGCCCCCCCCCCCAAGTAAATCTGTCTGTTTCCTCCTCTACCCATTTGCGGTAAAGAACGCCGCCGATCAATTTCAGACGACTCCACTGACGGCCAAAGTGTCTTGAGACGGCTGGAGTGTGATGAGAATGTCCTGCCACTCTGGGCGTTCATTGCCGTTTTTCTAATATCTTTTAGATGGTGCCATTCTGAGTCGGCCTCCGTGCTGTTCTGATTTTAAAGGCGCCCATCCTTCCAACCATCCTTGTCTTGGTCCGGTATACTGCCTCATTCTCATTTTGCTTACCCCTCGTGACGATCCTGACACAATCGGGGACCGAGCAAGAATGTTACTGTCCATCATTGGCTTAGGTTTCATTTTTCCCATCCGCCCGCACTGCGTGCAAGGCCGCCGTGAATGCGTCGGCGTTGATGTGACGTTTGCCTGGGCGATGTGTGGATGAATGTTGAACATTTGATACTGTTTCCAAATCCAGCGGGCCATCCTGCCCGTCTGGGTCTTTGATGTTCATTTCGTAGTTTACGCGGCCGAATTAATCGGTTCGTAATTCTACCCGTCTACCGTACAGGTATGTTTGAACCTTTTTTCATGGGCGGTAATTACCCTCCAACATTTCCTTCTGGTTACACCCAGTTACCTCTGCTCAGGACACTCAGGGACTTACTCATATAAGCGATCACTTTCTCCTTTCCATCTTGCACTTGTGAATACTGCGCCTACTATGCCTTATCTGGAATGATGCGTCAGTATCAAGGATGTACTGAGTGACCTTTTGTATTTGGATACGTCAAACAGGGCATGAGTCATAGTCTTCTTTCAGATTTTCAAATGCTTGTTGTGGATCCCCCGGTGTCCAGCAGAAAACTTTATCTCCTTTCTGTAAGTTGTGAAGGGGGCTAGCTGTCTGAGAGAATTGCGAACAAAGCGCCTATAATATCCCGCCAGCCCAAGAAAGCTCGACTGTTTTCCACGTTTACAGGAATTGGCCAATTTTTGACCTGCGTCGGTTTTAGGCATGATCCGTTTCTTGCTACTCCTTCAGGAGAGACAATGTGGCCTAAGAAGAGACCTTCTTTCTGGAAAAGCGCATTTATCGGGGCGTAGTTTCAAACCGGCGTTCTTCAGTCTGTCGAATCGAGACAGTCTGTCAGCAACGTCCAACGATGTTCCCACGCAGATTAATGTCGTCATGACACCAACCTCTTCCCACTGAAGACTCTGAGAACTGTTTCCATAAGCATCTCGAATGTAGCTTGAGCGTTGATGAAGTCCAAGGGCATTGTGTTGACTGATTAATCCCAGACGGCTGCTTGCAAATCAGTTTTTTCTCCTTGTCTGCGGGATCCATTTCCACTTGCCAGTACCCGGAACATAAATCCATTGTGCAAAACCCTTTGCACCTGCTAAGAATTCAAGATTTCGTCGATTTTCGGTAAAGGGTAAGCGTCCGGGACCGTACAAGCATTTAATTTCCGGAAATCGATACAGAACCGCCATCCTCTTCCACTTTTCTTCTTGATCCACACAACAGGTGATGCCCATGGACTTGACTGGGTTCAATGATGTTTCTTTCTAACATCTTTTCTATTTCTCGACGCTCATGGTCCGTCTCTCAATTGGTTGTCAGTCTTGGATTGCGTAATTGGTGTCGCCTTTCCGGTTTATCTTGTGTTTTCACTAAATTGGTACACAACCCCCCTAAATTAATCTGTCCTTTTGATGTTGCAAAATAACTTTGATAATCGTTTCAACATGTTTCACATAACCTTTTTGCTTCTCTTGATCTGACAGCAGAGTAGAACTTCTTTCTAGTAGGTCTTGCAAGTGTTTCTTGACCTCTGTAGGTTCTGGTGGCGATGTTTTGGCAAGACTATGGATGGGTCTGCAACATTTCTCTCTGACTGGTTTCTTCATTGAAGTTCCTATTAGTTTTGTTAACTTATTCATCTGGATGAGGAAGGGAGTTGGTGTTTGTACGTTATCTATAGAAATAGATTCGCAGTGTCCCAATGTAAAGCCTCTTGGTAGTTGAACCTGTTCATCAGCACAGTTTTACTCCTTGAAGACCGCTGGTCTGATATTTGTTTGTTGACGTGATCCTGCTTGCCGCAAAATTTGCTTACGTTGAAATGTTTTCACATGCTCTATAATCCATATCTTGAAAGATTTTCCTGATTTCAGATCTTGACTGGTCTATTTCTTGACATGGTGGTATGACGTGTCATGTTTGACTCAACTCTACAAACCGTTTCCGTATCGTTACGTGTCCAAAACGTTACATTTCACCATCAACTTTCAATATCGGGCGTCCTTCAGAAGGGCCAAGTGATAGTGAGAGGAAGTCTGCTCCAAGAATAGCAGCGTCTGTCGCAATGTCGGCTACAAGTATTTCTTGTTTCTACCGACTATTACCAAATTTGTACTAAGTAGCCATTTACCCCTGAATCAATTCTAAGCCACCACATTCAAGCATGTGCGGTTTACCAGGCCTCTAACGCTGTAGGGCGTAATTCTCATTTATTTTTCTTGTAAGTTTCAGTAGACAATCAATGTTCTGATGCACCCTTATTCAATAAGGAAGTCAACTACGACACCATTAACTCTGCCAGTTACGTAGTAACTGTTTTGTCGTGTAGCTGAGTTCCTAATCGACAGGTGTATCCGTATTCAATGTATTTTTGATTTCTCTCTATCATTCATCATCATAGGTCGGTTTCTCTCCACCCGGCCCGCCCCGACCTAATATCCGGGTGGGTAACCGTTTCCCGGTGTCCACTGTGTGGGTGTCTTGTTTTGTTTAGCCAAGCCATGGCTCTGTTTGTGGAAAATGATGCACAGGTGGAAACTTTTCCTCACGGGACCTATTTTGCCACATGCATGCCAGGTGAAGTTTCTTTGTCTCAAGGGACAATTCTTTCTCACATGTCCAGTTTGCCACATTTCGTAACATGTTACCATCCCGAATAACGGGGGGGGCCCCCCCCGGTTACCTCTGTTCCTTTTTGTCCTTGTTGTCTGTGAGGGCCTATTCAACTTATGCTCTCTTGTTCTCTCTGGTCAGCAAAATGCACCCCTTTTTGAGTTAGACTTTGTCTGTCCGCATGTTCTGTTGATGGTTGTCCAGTTTCTCTAGAAGTTTCATGTTTTATTGACCCGGTTTTCAATATCGAATTACCATCTGGTCGCATATCATCCTGTGCTGCTCTGACAGACGGGTATCTGGTGTTGCGACATGATTCCTTCAGTGCTTTCGTTAGTCCTCTAGTGCACAACTGGCATCCTCCATTCTTTTCTATCTTCTATCTACAATTCTTGTCGAAAATTTCATTTTCATTCTGGGCTGGGGCGGCGATGGCATTTCTAAATGCGTCTAAGGCCAATACATCTTGAGCCTCATCGCCCATTTGAGGATACGCTTTTTGTGTCAGACACCAAATGATCATCTGCTAGCGTCTTGTACTGTTTCTCCCCATTTGTCTCTTCTCTATTTGACAATTGGGCTTGCCTTGTTCTTGTTCCTTGCGACTTCCGTATCGTTTCCTAGTGCGGCTTCTAAGATGGGGGGACGAATATTTCTCCGTCGTGTCCAATTTTGTAGTGTAAAACGACGTGCTTCATTCTTCAAGCTGAATGCTAACATTCGTGCCTTTGTTTGCACTCCCATCCCGAATTCAGCACAAGTGTGAAGTGCGTTGATATAATTCATAGAATCCTCTTTTTCCTGTAAAAGGATCGGGGTGGAGGTTCTTAATTGGTACAGGCCTGGTAGGGCGTCTTGCATATGAGGAGGAATATCTTGATCATCTCTCTTAGTTGAGTCACTCGTTGACGGAGCTGAGCTTGGTGCTGCTTCTTCCGTTCTAGCTGAAGCGGTGAACCCCCGGCTTTCTTTGGCAGAACCATTCTGTTTATAGATCGATTTTTGTTGATTCTGACTGGCATCGTCTATCTTTATCTGAGCAAGATTCGGTAGTACGTTTGTTGCATCACCCATGTTGTACCGTCTTGGGTATCGCTGTCAGAGCAATCCTTGTCATTTTCGGTTTGCGGTTGAATCATCTTCGCAATCTGAGTCGCTTTCCCAAAGTCATCTTCGTAAGTCTCCTCTCTCTTTGTGTCATCAACTAACTGCGACATCTATTTGTTCAGGGATGTCTTCAAGGGTATCTTCTTCTCGTATTTTAAATGATACTTCTTCATCAATGGGTCTGTATGCCATCGTGTTTGCTTATTCTGTCGATAGGCCTTAATTTCGCAAACATTATAGATATCTTCAACTTGCGTAGTTTCCAATAGTAATTTATAAATTTGTCTCCAATTTTGGCTCAAAATACGGGATCCGTTTTATTTCAGTAATAATTAACGCATCTAATTAAAATAATAGGGCAAGTGGAGAAAGGAAGTGGTTAGGGGAGGGAAGGAGGGTGGGGGATCTGGTGGAGGAGTTGGGTGAGGGAAAGAGGGAGGAGAAGGTGGGAGGGTGGAGAGGGAGCGTGGGACGGGGTTGATATAGGGTAGGGGTTGTGGGGGTTGACGGGGTGGGGAGGCGGGTAAGATTGGGAATGGAAGTGGGATGCGTGGAGGGCTGAAGACGTGAGAAAGTATTCCCCTCCTCTCCTCTCTCTTTCGTCCCCTATTTTGGCGTGTTTTTAGAAGAAATAGTCAATATCTAAACTTTAGCCTTGAACTATTTGACGTAAGCGCCACTCATAACCACCGCCGTCTGACGGTCTGCTTAGGTAGATCGGTACTCTCCAGCCCTAGCTCTAGCAGGATCAAATAAACGGGATAGGACACTCGATCAGAGAATCATGGATGCGTACTGCACAATGATCTGCATGAAATCTGTGCTTATAGTTCGCCGCCGTGCGTGGCGCTATCACGCTACACGTTCCCCCCGGTTTACGTCATGAATACGTTTTTTGCATAATTAATTATGTAGCTATCGAAAATGGTGGCGCTATCACTATCGATATCCATGATAATAATGCGAAGCGTAGATCGTAAACGATCGCGCAAATTTGCGATCCAAACGCACCTGTTTGTTTCATGACACAGAATGTGACGCGATGCTATTCTTCCCGTGTTAAACCACCACCTCATGAATTCTTTATCAGGTGTGTACAAAAAGTACACACCTGAATTAGCATGAGATGAGATTAAGCTATTTTTCCATGACGTGGAACACAATCGCCTTCCGCGTTTCACGAATACATAAAGTTAGAGGTTCTAACTGTGTGTTCAATTTCTTTGACCCTAATTTCACCGTTTATCGAAGGGAAACGAAGGTGAACCAAGCTCATGAGAAAAACAATTGTTTGGCAAACTGTGACCAAACCTCCTTTTGTGAGAACCAAAATCCGTAACTTGCCGCATAAACCCCCTTTTCTGTACATTTTTGGTTTTATAGCAGAACTTCCTAAATCATTCAGCTATATAAATGCGGTGAGCCGGTGCCGACAAACTTTTGTAAATTGAATCGAAAAGATGTCCTATATTAATATGATATAAGTTATGAGTGTTGGTCATAGCTTGCCCAATCAAATTCTTTCATGATTTTGCTCATCTTCGTTTCTCTTGAATAATGTATAAAATATACGATCAAGTTATTGAACTCCCGCAGAATGTTTAGGGGTTTTCTTCGTGAATGAGAACTGCAGCTCAATGCTAATCGGGCGGTGAAAATACAATTCAAAGCTTTTAACGTCACGGATAGTAAGCATGAGCGGAAATAATACATGAATAGAAAAAGCTGTTTTAAACCATGGTAGCGAGAATAATTACAATGCTTTTATCTAGCAAACATGATGTATTTATATAGTTTCACTAACAAGAATACAAACCGTGGACTCTGGTAGGAGATGGCTTTGAAGAATTTGGTTACTATGGCAGCATCGCAGCAGATTGTTCCAAGTATGCAGCATCATCTTGTACGACTCAACGACATTGCGAAGAATTGCACTGTGATTTTGTTATTACCTTGATTTATTAACCAATATTTTTATTGCATTACAGTACATGAAAAATTGTAGACAGAGAATTTTTTGTATATGGGGGTCGTAATCTTAAAATAAGGGGACTTCTTTGATTGACTTTACGCATAGGACGGGGGTCCCTTTGCTCTTCTCATGAGTAATTCTCTTCCATTCTGGGCTGCCCCTTTGCAATAGATTCGGCATTTTGAGGTTACAAGCCTGTGTCATTGGGGATCTGGTCCTTCATCTTGCTGGTGGGCGAATAGGCTTCTACGATTGTTTGAATGAAGTCTTTGCGTTATAGGCTGGTCTGGTTAATCTGTTGTTTCCGGCATCCGAACGACCTGGTCAAACCACTTCAGCAGTTCTCCTGGTTGACGGCATCCGTGGTATGGTGCATGTGATGTGCAGACGCTGTCTTAATTTCATCATTTCTAATTTTGCCAGAAGGTTCGCTCCTAGGATGGACCGGAGAAATCTCATCTCAAAGCTTTCTAGCTTTTGGCAGTCTACCCAGGACTCTGCTCCAAAGGTGGCAATGAGGAGTATAAGAGACTTGGTATATTCCCTGACTTTGAACGATCTTGTGATGTCATTATTGCTCCAGATGGGTAATTCCTGAGTCTACCGAATGTCCCATGCTGCCAGTCTTGTCCGCCTCTTGATGTCCTGCCTTAACCGAAGCATATTACTCCCAAGAAAGACAAATCATTTACTTTGCAATAGGTGCTGGTTAAGGGTGATGTCTCTTGGGTCATATCGGACATGATCTTGCATTTAGTTGGGTTGATCTTCATTCCCCCTTTGGCTCTCCGCTTTTTCAGTTCTTCTGTGTGGATAGTCTGTCACTTTCAGAGACCATTTCCAGCAGGGTTGTGTCCTCGGCATAACGAATGTTGTTGATTTTCATCTCTCCCATTTTGATTCCGGAGCCTAGTTTTGAACTCCTATCATTACAAATTCTAAGAAAGATTGAAGAGGCATGGAGATACGAGCATCCCTGTCTGGCACACCAACTAATAACTTCGAACCAGTCAGTGATTTTGCGAGTGCACCACTACTGAGTCATATGGTTTGCTCTTACATCTTTTCAATTAGGTGTACAAGCTTGCTGTCTACTCCATTGAATCTATCATTTCGCCAGATGTGCCTCTCTCCAAATGGTTCAATGCTGCTTTTACAATCACAAGTTCCAGTGTAATAGGAATGCGTCTTTCCTGTGGCCTTCTCTAGCACTTGGCGACCAATAAATACAGCATCATTAGTACCTCTTGACCTTCTAAAACCACATTGTTTCCTCTCCATGTGCATCTATGGTGTCCTGGATCCGGTCAGATCATTCTACAGAATACTTTCCGTGGATGGAGCCCGTAAAGTATTTGCTCGATAGTTGCGGGTATCTAGTTGCTCACCTTTCTTGTATACGTGGAGTTATCAGTCCCTTCTCCAGTTCTTCTGGAATTTCCCCTTCTACCCAGGCCATGTTGATTATTTTCAAAAGTACCTGTCTCATATCTGGGCCACCTGCTTTCAGGTTTCAGCAGAGATTTTATCCCATCCCCATGGCTTTGTTATTTTTCAGTTTCTTAATGGCCTCTTCTACTTCCTCATTGAGAAAGGCATGCCTGTTGAGTTGAATTGCCAGGTTCTGGGATTGAGTGATACTTCTCATCTCTGGAATTCATTGTTGGAATTTTTTCTGAGTGTTTCTTCCGCACACTTCATTACTTTATCTTGAGCATTTTTTGAGGGAGGCCAGTTTGCTTTGGAGCTGCTGGCAGTTGAGCTCTTTCACTCGTTAGTCTACGGACACACTTGGGAGTTCAATGCTGTTGTTCCTAGCATGTGGGCATCTTCCATCTCTTTAACTTCCTTTTCGACACTTCTTCTTCCAGCTCTTTACTTGATATTTGACGCCATTGTTCAGTTTGGAGTAGTTGGACTTATTATGGGCAGTTGGGTTGTTCATCGTTTGGATCCTTGCTGTCCATCTTTGATGACATGCCTTTCTAACTTCTTCAGGGAGCCCCATAATTTGCAGCCTTTTCAGCACTTAAAATTGTATAAAAGATATCGATAAATAATTATTTACAAATTTGGGGGGTGCCTGCTTAAGAAAGCCATTTGGGCTTATTAAGGTCATTCGAGGAGAACTTGGCGAGACAAAGTGATCACGCTACAAAGGGGATGTTAAGCCTCCAAAGCGGCCAGGTCTTTTCACGGACATACCTCACACATGTTCCCAATAAGGGTGTATTCGCGCTAATCGGATCCTGGTACTACACCTCATCTCGTCGATTCCTCCGCAGCTCAGTGGGTGTCAGACAAGCGATAGCTCTACAAAGAGGGTGTTAAGCCTCCGAAGCGGCCGGGTCTTTTCACGGACAGGAGCTCACAATGGGTTGCCCCATCAAGGAGGGTGTCCTGCTACAAAGATCCCGGTGGTACACACTCTGCTTGTCACCCCATCCCTCGTCCCTACGCCTAAGGTACCTCAGTTACATACCTTGTTGTATGACTAAGTCAACTCAAAAAGCTTCAAAATTAATTCTGGAACTTGAGACAGTCTTCAAGCACGTCTGGTCCGTTTTGGAGATTTAGACCCAGAATATTCTTAAGAAGTTATGAAATTGTTATGAAAAGTGTTTTCTAGGCTGTGGCAAGACGCGGGCGTGGTCTTTCCACTGGTATCGGAATACTTAACCTCATTGGTGCTTGGATT
>JAMKCH010071803.1:0-129217 GCA_023653785.1 Ophioderma brevispina
CCCGATTTAAGAATATGAAGTTTTCATCTTGATAGATTGGCCTTCACTCCAAAACCCCATCTGTAAAGTTTCGCGCCGATATTTCAACTCGTTTTGATGTGAAAGCTGAAAACGTGATTTTTTCAATCCCCATAGAGTACTGTGTAAAATTAATATTGGTCGACCAAAAAGGGACACATTTTCGCTCATAAACCAAACATCCTTTAGCCCTAAGATTTCACAGGGTAAATGAGAAAAATAGTGGCTTTCCTCTGATACCAAAATATTGACCACTTCCGGTAAGATCTGGGGCTTCTGGGGACGAGGCTATTAGCGATCGGGCCATGGACCTTTAAGGTGGAGTTAACATTATGCATTATTGGATAAGAATTACTCAACTTTGATTACCAGAGTATAGTATTTGTTTTCTGAAAGATATTAATACCTTGCAACAAAACAAACAAACAAAATGAAATAAACACAAACGAACGAAAACAAATTCAAGGCACTATCAGTGATTTGTTAATTCAGAAAATCGAAAAAAAAATCAAAAATCTGATTTTTGCATGTCTGTAACAAGTTTAGGTATCTTAAAGGTACAGTTCGTGATTTCAGCACCTTCTGTTTTATTCATTGATAGCTATTGATCGCTAGATATCCTTGAGAAAAGCTTATTCTCAAAATTTGAGCTGATCCCGATCTTGCGGTCTTGTGTTATGAGCAATTGCTCGTTTCACACGGTCCATAGATAGGCTACTGTGCTGTAATTTCTGTCCGTTTACGGACAGAAAATACAAAATTGCGAGTTTCTTACAGATACGACCGAATTTTCACGTAAGATTGGGCACACGTGGATTACTAAGGCTAACGGTTCAGATGATATAAAAATCTCAACATTTTTAGGTAAGTCGGGGGACGAAGCTGTGGATCACGAAAATGCCTCTTTAACATATCCTGCAAGTGATAAGACCAAAAGCAACCTAATAGGGCCAAAATAAGATATTTTAGTCATTACTCTCCTTACGGACACTTACTACAACACGTAATTGAATGGAGATTAGTATCTTTGAGCACTGCCGCTTTTTTCATTTTCTGTCAATTTTTCAATTGAAAAAGATAATTTATGAGAATTGTACAGACTTATCTTTCAATTTTAAGCTATTCGTGCATATTTTAAATAGTTAGACTCTTTTTGGGTCAATCACTGATAGTTATAACAGCGTAGGTTTAAGGGCATCAAGTTACCACGACCATAGACGTCGTTGGTATCATTAAATTATCTTAATGATCAACATAGCTAAAGAAAGCGTAGCTAATAGACCTTGTAGTGATAGTCAAACAATACCATAATTTAGTTAAAACCTTTTAAAGCAATCAAGGTCACTTAAGATAGTGAAATTAATGACTACTAATTGCAATATAAATTCATTTTGAATCTAATTTTTCTTTCCAATTGTGTATTTAATTGTCCATGGACATACTTGTAGGGTTGTGCTGATTAAAATAGCTTCACGGGCATGATTCGACAACTATAATTGACACCATTTTCATAGAAATCGGTTCACTCTTGATCTTTCAGCTTCAGGGTCACTTTGAACACTAATTTATCACCTTATATTTTCTGAAGTATTGTCGTAGATGAGGCAAACTATGCATAATTTTAATTATTGGAACCTGGCAAAAACAGCTAAATTTGGTCACTTTGAATAAACGTTGCCCATATCCGTTTTGAATGTTTCAGGCTTTCTACTGGCTAGCTATTGGTGGCTTTTAATGTTAAGCCACTGTCAGCGATTTCTTCAAAATGTAAACAAATCGCGCCCCCTATTTTCATCAAAGTCCATTTTTTGCACTTTTGTATTGGAAAATGTTGTAGTAAAACCCCCTGTAAGTGGCTAAGCTTAACGCGCCGTATTTGCCAAGAAATGACGATTTTTCTGCATTGTTTACTAATAAAAGTCGACTTTTATTAGCCAAGAAAACAGTCGTAAATGACATCTTCAATACCACTTTAATTGCTTTGAGTTCTGTTTTTGCACAAAGAACGGTAAGGTTTTGATATGACCTAACCTAGCAATTTAGAGACAAATGGGTATTTTTAAATGTTGGAAAAGAATGACTGATAGTGGCTTTTAAAAGTTTTGTCTAAGAAAATCATCACTTTTTTTGTTTTTAGTTTTATGTTGGTTTATACGCCTTGTTTTTTTATGTTGTAGGTGAACCCAGGTAATAATAAGATAGACGCGGTAAGATCTCGCCATTGATATTATTCTGTTTTTTTCATTGGCGTGTCCATACGGGTAAACAGGGATTGCCCAAAAGATTTACAATTTTGGCATGGTTTGGCCGTTTCTGGTAAACGCATCCAAATTTGTTTAAAGCATTGAGAAAACTTGGGAATGGTTTCTTTTTAATACCCATTAATAAGATTAGACATGGCACAGAAAACAATATACACATAAAACCTAATTCACACGGATTTACACTATTGGCTTATCTGTATTTCTATAAATCAATCATTGTTATTTATTAATGCTCAAAAAGCGTTTAAGCCATGAATCTTCCAGTCGCAGCGAGCGACTGTAATGCGAAGACCGGATTTGACCCAAGATCTAGTGTGGCTTCCCGCTCGCTGGACTGGAAGTATAATGGGCTTCAGAAGGGTGCGAGCTATTAGGGAATCATTTCAATATTATGACTTTGAGAAAAGCCAGCCTTTGATGTGAAAAAGTGAACCAAATAACTACGTGAATAGAGGATTCGGAGTTCTAGCAATTTACAATACTGTGCGATTCCATTGTTTTCTCGTGCACAATCCCATATTGTTGACCGAAAGGATTAACCCTAAAAGGCCCGGGTGGGGGGGGGGGCTCCCCACTCGACTCTTTTTGTCGTATCTCACCTATTAGTTATTTTTTCACGCCGAAACTACATTAACGCGGCGTTGTGCCTTGGTTAAACTCGCGCACTGCCGTGTACGAAGAACAGCTATTTCCCATTGGAAATACACGGAACAGCAGAAATCCATTTTTTGTGCTAAGTATACAGTTACACTATGTTTTCTCTTATTTATTTGATTGATTCAGTAGTAATGCATGTGTGTGCGCATACTTGACACACATCATGGTAAAAAAATCCAACTTTTGCTTGAAACAAAATGGCGAAAAACCATGAATTTTGCGATTTATTTAGCTTTTCGCATTTTTCATGACGTCATGTTTGACGTTACTGTGAGTCATACAAGGTACGTTAGGTAAGGATTTTGGTCATACCAGGCCCGTGCCCAGGGGGCCCCCCCCCTTTGGACCTTTTATAAAAAGATCCAAAAATTAGAGAAAATTTCAACTTTTTGGTGATCAGATGTTAAAAAGGTCCAAATAAAGGACCATTTTATGTGGCTGGGTCACCTTCCCAGTTTTACCAAAATGGCAAAAAAGTCCACTTTTCAAAGTCCTGCAATCCCCCCCCCCAAAAAAACAGTCCTGCGTACGGCCCTGCTTATACATTTCTATAACTAAGCACACGCCTATCATGTACCAATAAGGGGAAAGTGGGCCATTGGCCATATAAGAGATACTATGACGCTCCTATTAGATTTTAGAATTTTTCGGGTAAACGCAAAAGAGCAAGCAGTTTTATGGTAAAATCCAAGGACTTGTATAGTAGACCATTGCAAAGCAATAGTCCTTTTTAATTAGATTCTAATTTTTAACAATTTTTCAAACCAAATTAGCTATGCATTACAAGTAAAGGTATATCTTTCATCAAGGTCTGTGGTATAAATGATTCCAAGCTTTTCAACTTTGTGAAATTGATCCCTTTTGAGGTAGTACTATTCATTCGAAGGTCTTATAGGGTTATGCCTTACACCATTGGAAGTATCCGAATTTTCATTGTTATTTCATAATCCGAGAAGAGAGGGACTTTCCTAAGTCAAACCCATTGAAGCAGTATCTAAGGTGAGGACAAACATTATCTTGATGTACTCTCATTTACTCTTAGCTTTTGAAATGTATGCGACTAAACCAGTACACATCGTCAATTCTCAAAGACTATATTCATGAAGATTCGCTGTGAATTGAAAATCCACGACGGATGGTTCTAGGAGGGGACCGGTGAAATGACATTTGAGTATTGGCATGGGTCGATTTGGGTGTTATCTGTACTCCTCGTCCTCTAATTTCTAGGACGGATTATGCGGGCAAGGCAAATCTTCGATACTCAAGTTTGTACCAGTAAAGTGGGGCTTACTGTATTTTGCGAAACCAAGCCACCCCCATTGGTTTACACGCATTATTCCGCCATGCATGCCTAACGGGGTATAACCGGAATAAAGCGTTGTAATCCAATGGAGTCTGATTCGTTCGTTTCGAAAATATAGTAAGCCGTAACGTTTAAAGTGGCGTCATTCGTTATCGTCTTAGTTTCTAAACATTGAAAAAGTGGTCATCACATTTGAACAGGGAAACGAGCAAGTGCTTGTTACAGTAATGGTACCATCCTAATGTAGAGGTCAAACACAATCACATATAACTGAGCACATCGTCGATGCGCGGTATATGACTCAAACAAAATAAACAAACGGCATAGGGTACATAAAATGGCTTGGGCAAGATTTTTAGCGGAGTGTATCGTGTTCTACGCATTTTTCTGATACATTAAACTGGCGCCAATCATGTTTTATATTAATCGCAGCAATACACCATACCATTTTTGCATGTCTTCTAAAAACGTGGTGATTTGAATAGAAATGAGGTTCAGCAATAAATTACGAGTCTTGGTTCTGCACAACGATATTAGCTTGCCAAACAACATTTCTTTCATTTTCCAATAAATGATGATATAATACGGTTAAAGTTAGTTGAAGGCTCGCAGTAGAAACTTGAGGTTTATTTATTCTTGAACGAGGACAGCTCAGTCTACAGCGGAGCTGTGATAATGTCTGTTATCCTTTCAACCGAACGGGCAATGACAATTGCTCTTAATTTCCAGATAAAAGGAAAAACGCCGGGCGGATATACTGAATATCAATAGCGCCATTATTTGTTGGAGGCAATGTAGTATGATGTATATCACTGCTCACTGATATTCAGGGGAACAAATTAAATGACATTTTATTAATTTAAAAACAAATGTGCAACTTTTATGATTGACATCCCCGTGTTTTATTAACTACAAATATTGACATGAATTATGGTGAAAATATGGTTCCATTCAGTGTGTACCTCAAGCGCACAATTATTACATCCGTGCGATGGTCTATATCTAAAAGTATCTCGGAACCTACGAAACCGTCTCTCATATTTAATATTGCGATTCTTATTGTCATCAGAGCACAAACACTTACAAGTTTCAACATTAGACCATATGTAATATATCGTCGGCCGCGTCACATAGTGACGTATTCGACATTTTGGACTTTTTGGAGAAATTTTGCATATAGGTTTGTTCTGTACTATTCTATATACATATTCAACAAATTTTAAACTTTAAAGTGGCTTAATTAGTAAAATATTAAGTAACTAATTATGACGTATTTACAAACGTTAAATTGTCCGCATCACATAACGACGTATTTGTCGAAAATCTATACTGCGCAGGCTCATAGCATCGTATCTGCATTTTGAAGTATTCACCGCGTCACATAGTGACGTATTTGTGTGACGTATTTTGCAGTTCACGGTTTTCACATAGTGACGTATTTTATTTAAAATCCTCTTTTCACATATCAAAATAAATTGAAAGCTGATTAGTTAAATATATTTGATATTTAAGTTATTTCGTTGATTTTCCACAAGGTTTTAATTGAAATATATGTTTTAATTAACTGTATGGGGCAAATTAAAATCGCAAAATCTTCAAAGCCGTTTATCTCGAAATGTGTATTTTTCAAATACGTCAGTATGTGACGCGGCCGACGATATGTAGACATGTAGAGCTAGCAGAAAATGCGTGTGCAGGTTGGTGGGCTCCTCCATGCGTGTTTTTGGTTTGAACAATGGTAGTGTTGTTTGCATCATGGGAATATGAGTTTGACCCTTTTTAGAGAATAATAACCCAAAAGTACATGATGACTTTCGAGTCACTTCGTGGTTGTATTAGTTGGTCATTTCACATCCAAAGACCTCAAATCGCAATCCACATTCAACTGATTCTGAAGGAGGCGGCGATGTTCCGGTCAACGAGAGTTGAGAACCCCGAATGCATTGCTTTGGTTGCAATCGAACGACATCGGCAACTACGCTATGGGGGAAATCAATTTTTACAGGCATGCTAGGATAAGTTTCTGTGTTAGCTGGGAATTCAATCGGAGCTCCGTTGTCATCTTTGATGTATGTCAGTGGACATCCGTGTAAACTGGTCTGAACCAACACTGTTTGAGCAAATGATATTAAAATGGTATCAAATCCTTGGACTGAAAGACCAGACACGTAACTGGTGCTTGTAAGATTGACAGTAATCCATGGATTGGTATCGTTATCTGCGCTTAACCAAGTGTTAAAATTATTAAGACGTCCACTTTTTTTTGCTTCAAAATTAAAACTACCACTATAGGGAAAACTGGACGAGGCTTCTATATTCTCGTCAGGTATTGTCTTGTTTTCCATACCCAGTGACGTGTTACAGGGACCATCCGGCTTAGCTGAAATACCATTCATAGTGCAAAGCGCAGATGGGATAGTCGTAGCAGGAATTTTAGCAGAAGTTGTGACGCCAGAGGTTTTGAATGATGTCGTGGTAGCTACATTCGCCACTGAGTGCGGGGTGCTAGAAGAAAAGGCAGATGTTGTGTTTCCAATGGGTAAGCAATTCAACAACTCTTTCAGTGTATCTGTTCCCCACATAGACCGTTTAGCCAGTAATCCAGCTTTGTCTGAACACCACCAGTATGTCAAAGATGAAGCAATGGGGAGTCCACATGGCTTGATACTGCCTGGAGATGCAAGAATCTTGGAGCATCCACATCGAATGTCTTCATCAAGGGGTAGGGCCCAACAAAGTTTCCCATCTGTATAGTTGAATTGCGTACCGATGAAGCACGTGTTTTCCGCTATCAGTTCAACATTTTGTAATAGAAGTCCGCAGAAGGCGAGTTGAAACAAGTGCAGCATATTGGTCGATAGTGGGTGATGCCAGTGTCGAATGTTCAAGATGTCGGGTTTAGATGTAGTTCAAACCAAGCACTGTAATTATTCAAGATGTTCTATATACAATATAAGAGTTTAACGCATACCCTTTAGTCTCGAAAATAATTGACATCAGCAGAACCATAACATTCCAGAATATCATGCACTATCCATACAGAAAAAAAATGAAAAGATTCATTTATAAGCAGATTACAGTTTTCTTTTGCCGATGTGCTAAGATCACATTTGAAATTCCAAATTGTCAATCAATCGCACATAAATTAATATTCAATCGCATTTGCGCATTGATGCTCTTGTTTTTCTCACCATTTCCGTTTGCTGATCTTTTCTCTTATCAATTCACATCCGTGTCACTCACTGGTAGCAAATGGCACGAAGCACAGCGCTTACGAATATTTTTATTGCTCATCGCCGATACAATAAAAGCAAGGTTTCATTATAATGGCATCGACCCGAATCCTGAGTATAATGTGAACACCTGACTGAAATACTGTTGTTTATTAACGTTCACAGCGTTAAAAGCTTGTTATGCGGGAGTTCATCGAAGTCAACGTAGCAGTTTGATTGGCTGTGCGTATATATATTGATTGAGGCAAGTCACCTCACACAAGAATTTTTCATATTACAGTACAAAAGGCAAATCAAGAGAAAAAGTAATCAGGTAATGTAAGATATTAGGATTAGTACAGTTCGAAATGTCAGATATTTTGATCCAGGTGGATACTTGTGCAAAAACTGATTTTGTTTTGGCTAACATTTTCAATTTTGAAGTGGTGATTTCAAAAGGTAAGATACTACTTTTCAGGAGGCGCCATTTAGAATTTCATCATATTTGCCTTGTGAATTTAAAAATGTAAAACGTTTGACATATCTACTAGGTCACGTTAACGTGTGACCGGAGGCCAGAGGTCAAACACTGCGCAGTCCTATGGAATGGTTTCAATGTCAGCCAATTGCATCTAAACTCTGCCCCCAAGTGTACTGGAAAACCATTTACCTTTTCAATCCTAATATATAAAAGACGAGTAATTTGAGTACATCTTTACTTAAACTTGACCCCTGTGCAGTTGATTTTGTGACCTTTGAGCTCCATAACACATTTTACCCTGTAGCTTGGTAACGAAACAATTTGAAGAGGCAGATACATAACCATTTTTTTCTTTCATACTCCACTAAGAACTTTAGAGATGTATTTGGTCATGACAGGGAACAACAATCAATGGGAATTGACCGTGCCTGTCTGCCGATTCCCGTAATCAGATTTTCACGTTCATTCATCACACTCCGTTTGGAGCTTCCGCGGTTGGGAATATTAGCATTGCTTCGACAGCTAAGGAACATAACAACGGCCCCATAATACAGTGGCCACATAGCAACCCGCTATGCTTTGCATAATGACTGTGCTATGCATAATGAGCTATGCTATAGCAGCAGATAGCATTTATGCAAATGAGTTTGACGCAATCGTCCAATGGCGGTGCCCCTGAGGTTTCACCAATTTGCCTTCAAAACAACAAAAAACTGCAGGGGCCGTCAAGATTGGATCAATTTTAAAATTTGAACCATTACCTTATTTGCCCCAATTTCTTTCTTGCACAGAATGAGACCCCGCAGCATTATGGAATATTGAATCTTGACCCTATACCAACATAACCAGACCATCAAACATGTTGTGCATTTAGCTGAATAAGATCTCTGGGCTCCTGGTCTACAACTTCATTTTTTTATGGCTCACGATATATCCTCAAGGAAAGGATATTGACAAATTTTCAGTTGATGCATTGAAGGCGAGTAATTTCTCTCAGCTCACGGACAGAAAATACCAAATTGCGAATTTCTTCTGGCGAAGATCGAATATGCTCATAGCCATCGGTTCATATGTTGTAAAAATCTGTTTTAACTCTTGTTTCATTAAACTGTTTAAGTTTTTGTTACAGTTCATCTTTATCTTCATCAGGGTTACACGGCAAAAGAATAGTACTATCCCATGACGCCGTGCAAGCATAGTTATGCTTGCAAAATGTGTTGCAATTATAATTGATACATTCAACTTGAAGTGGGACGATCATTTTTCAAGATGGCTGGCGTTTTACACCAAAATTTAAATCCCATAAAAATCTAATGATGGGACCAAGTGTCTTGGTGTTCAGTTTCTCCGGGCAGTTCTGAGTGAAAGGTCCAGTCTGGATGGGAAATGTGTCTGCTAGCTTGTGATTGAAGAAATATCAAGGTTGGTGTTATTCAGATAAAATGCACAGCAACTGTGCAATTTGAACTCTGGAAGAAAGCCATCTATTTCAACTATGTTAACCTCAGTGCCCCCTACAGTTTCATACTGGATTTTTATTCAGCTTGTGTACTGAATGACTCCCTATTGTGTTTGTACATTTTATCTGAAAGGACCCTACTTTACACCTGGTCGCATTTTAACCATCACTTCAGATAGGAGTGCCCCCTACCGCACTAGCTACATATTTTTTATCTAATTGACCCAATGTGTTTGAATTAATACTCTCTGATATTAGTTTGCTAAATAAAGATTGTAGTGTGACAAATCATCTAGAATGAAAAATTAATTTTGGCGAGAAAACTGCGGCCATCGTGAATAATGACCATCATTTTCTACTTTTAATATATCAATTACAAGCGCTACACATTTTGTAGCTATAGCCATACAAAACATATCCAAATACAAACAGGAATTTGAAAACTTCCATAAACATGTATTAATGAGCTATATACACTGTTGCTCATAAAGTTGGAATATATTTTGCGGACCCAATCTTAAAACGTATTTCTATTTGAACGCCTCAGTAATCATATTAGAGTAGGTGAATTATTAGTCCCCACTACCCATGTGAAGTGAATTCATGCATAATTTTGAATTACGTAACAATGCCTTTTGTTTGGAGCTATAAAATGTCAGACGTCTGTTGTTTTGTTCCCTTTCCCTGCTCTAAGAGATGTGCAAGGAGCCCATTTTTCAGAGTTGGTTGTTTACCTTTACAACAACTGACGCCGAGGTTCCCTAGGCTATGCTTCGTCCAACGGCATTGTCAATACACCGAAGAGTACTTGCACTCCGACGGGAAGGTACAAACAAGCCAGAGTCACTGGTTTCCTCGGAATATCGCAGAGAACGGTCTGTAAAATCCTGACATCATCGAGGTGGGTCATTTGAGGCCACGAAATCTTCAGGACGACCACAATTGACTACCAGACGAGATGATCGCCGACTGCGGAAGTGGGGAAAATGGAATCGGGTTATTCTATGGATACCCATTAAAACAGCGGTTTTTGCTCTATATCTTTGGAGATTCGGGGGCTTAAATTTCATAGCAATGAGGACAATTATGGTCTTCCTCCAAACATCCTCCGGATAAATCAGTGTGCCCTCGGAGATATTGGACGAAACACCTTTACTGTAACACTACTGCCTTACCGCAGGAAGACACACAGGGATTAATTTGTCCACTAGTACTGTTGTTGTCTGTCGATGTTGTCTTTTGTTTTGAAAAAAGTTTAACATTTGCCTCTAATATCTGCATACTTTCGATGGATTTAAACCAAACT
Source organism: Ophioderma brevispina (assembly GCA_023653785.1). Lineage (NCBI taxonomy): Eukaryota > Metazoa > Echinodermata > Ophiuroidea > Amphilepidida > Ophiodermatidae > Ophioderma > Ophioderma brevispina. The sequence continues at coordinate 10,701 of JAMKCH010071803.1, forward strand.
TGAGTCATAGGTGCACCATGGGATCCCTCATTTGTTGATGAGGCTCAAAGGTCACATACCAAGGTCATAGGTCATATGAGACCTATCATTCAAAACCCAAACAGACCAATCGACGAAAAGTCCCATTTCGAGATATCGGCGATTGAAGTTTTAGAGAAATTTCCATAAACTTGCACTTATGAGCTATATACACTGTTGCTCATAAAGTTGGAATATTTTTTTTTCAGATCCAATCTTAAAACGTATTTCTATTTGAACGCCTCAGTAATCATATTAGAGTAGGTTAATGATTGCATAATTACGTAACAATGCCTTTTGTGGGGAGCTATACAAGGTCAGACGTCTGTTGTTTTGTTCCTTTTCCCTGCTCCAAGACTGTGTGCAATTAGCGCACAAGGTGCAGACTTCACAGTTGTTGAAGAGAGACTCTCCAAAGCTTTGGATGAACTCGCTCCTTATTATAAGGAACACCACCTACGTGCAAATCCATCCAAGACACAGGTGTGTGCTTTCCATCTACGCAACCGTGAAGCCAAACGTCAGCTTAAAGTTACCTGGTCTGGAACACCCCTGGAGCACTGTGACAACCCTGTCTACCTAGAAGTTACCTTGGACCGCACTCTCTCTTATAAGCCCCTCATCGAGAAGACGAAGAGTAAAGTATGTTCACGCAATAACATCTTAAACAAACTCGCTGGCACAAGATGTGGTGCGCGTCCACATACCCTAAGATTGAAGGCACTTGCCCTGTGCTACTCATGTGCAGAGTATGCTTGCCCTGTATGGGAAAGATCAACCCATGCTAAGAATCTTGATTCAGCGTTAAATGCCCCCTGCCGGCTTATCACAGGATGCCTCCGTCCAGCATCAACGGAAAACTTATACATCCTAGCAGGAATTGGTCCATCAGACATCCGTCGTAGTGTATAGCGAGCATGCTGGAGCGTAGCTGCCAGGTATCTAACGTGAAGCTCCCTATGTCTGGACAGATACCTGCTGTCACCTGCCTTAAATCCAGAGAGAGTTTCTTAAGCAAAGTCCAACCTCAAACAGTCTCTAAAGAGCTTAAGAGGGTCGCCTTGTGGAAAGAAAGACTTGCCATCAACTCCAGAATAACAGTTATGGTATGGAACCTAGGGTGAGCATTTCCACCTGGAGCTGACCCTTCATGGGCTAATGGCGATGCCTCAACAGACTGAGAACCAGAATTGGCCGATCTAAGGATTCTTTGCAGAAGTTGGGCTACCTGGAAGCAGATCAGGACACTACCTGTGGCCTGCCCACTGCTGGAGCAACAATGCACAGACAAGGACCTTGCGGAATTCAGTGAAGCAGCCAGCCGTTTTGCCCATCTCTGTCTGGATCATATTTGAGAACCAATGTGTTTGGACACGATAAGAAGAAGAACCTTATGCGTATATACAATATATACTCGTAATAATAGCAACAATCAATATCTTGATGCTGTAATACACATAAGTTAACTACGGAAAGAAATTTCGCTACCAGTATATCAGTATGAACGCCAGTGCCATTAATTCTGTTATTTTATACAGGACATGACCCCTGCTATGACGTCACAAACTTTCAAAACCAAGCGCCCATATTAGCGAGTGCGAGTCCTCGAAGAAAACCTAAACAATAAAGTTTATTGCAAAACGCAATAAACTGATTTAACACCAGGAAATGATTTCTGATCCCTTTTGGGTTGCTTGGTTACCGATTGTATGGGAACCAGTCGTGCTTCACCCTTTTGTCTCCACAGCCAATCAGGGTGTTGTATTTTCGGGGAAGCTGCTCGGCTCTCCTGGAAACGGTCACTTCGCTATTTGCACGGGGAGTTATTCGCCCTTTTATGGGCTTATGGACCATGATAAAATTTTAGCGCTAATTGTCCCGGGGGGGTTCTTGGGTTTTGGTCGGGTACCCATGCTCGTTCCAAAAAAAAAGAGGGACTAGCTGCAAATGTGGACTACCGCTAGGGGTATCTAATTCACACTAATCAAGTTCTAGTCCGCTAGGCGGTATCAAATTAGGAAGATTGTGACTGGACATTGAAAAACATGGAAAATTAACTTTAAAATGTCAGTAAAATCACCCGCAGTGTGTAAATTTCTTCAGTAGTACAAGTGTTACTTTTCTATTACATTGGTTCTTAAAGGTTATTTTTTATTCACGTATTGAAAGCAGGTCCCGCTAGGGGTATCATTTTACTGCAAAATTTGTCCCGTTAGGGGTATTTTCACCCAAAAACGGTATATTGTAAATGAATTCCTGGTCCGTTAGGGGTATATTTCACTGGAAAATTTGGTCCCGTTAGGGTCATCTTCAGAACCCTGGAACGGGCATGGGTACCAAACAAACCTTTGAGAACCCCCCCCCCCCCCGGGGCTTAATTGCTGGTGTGCGTGAAGATAGTATTTTGTTTGATATAATTTGGACTTTTCGTTTCGGAGTCGGCAAATTTACTGTGTTTCTGTAGTTTCAATTTGTGTTGTTATTACGCCATATTCGTATTGGGACGGAGAAGAGGTACTATTAGAATGTGCGAGTCCATGGAAAGCCGCTGACAGGAGCCATAGTATTTTGCCTTGATAATTTGGAATATGTCCGTTCAGTCGGCCAATTTACTGGGTTTTCAATTGTGTTATTTGAGTTACGAGTGTTGGGACGGAGTAATTAACCGGCAAGCCAGGCCTGCGAAACGTCGAAGCCACGGAAGCAGTGGCGTAACCAGACCTTTCAAATGGGGGGGGCGGCTGAAGGGGTGACAAGCCTTTTTTTGAGGGGGCCAAAATTGGGTCCTTATCCATAGACATGTAAAAACGGTCAGTTCATTTGGGGGGGGGGGGCGGAAGGGGGGCCAAAGGGTTTTGTTTGGGGGGGGCTCTCGCCTGCCCCCGCTGGTTACGCACCTGCCACGGAGTGAAGCTTTCGTATTTGCATCGAGGGATTTTGGATTTTCTGAGTCAGTCGCATTTACTGGGTTCTAGTTAGATTAGCCAAATTTTCTCGTGATGGGACAGAGACAAGGAGCAATTGGGAGTTGTCTATGATAGTTCTAAGAAACACCGAGAGTTTTACCTTGATACGGCGGTACTATGCCCAGTCTATGGCTGGCATGTTGGTCTCGGAGCTGGAAAACGTGCAAGTGAGACGAAAAAAAAAGGTGTTCATGATTGTTCTTCTGAGACGGACTTGGACAGAGCAGAAGTGGTACTGATCAAACGTGAGGTTTCTTCGACGGGTGAGTTGCGATTTTTCGCCGAACTTACTACGAATGTTGTGCGAAACTGAACGATCAGAACTGTAGTTAATATCAATTAACAGGGTCGCCACATGAAAATCACAAGAATATAAATTAAAATGGTAAAGGTAGAGATTCCATTCGGCATTAAAATTTATATTTAACTCTATGGATAGTACTGGTAGGTAGGTTGATTTCCAAATTGGTCACGGCAAAGTTACCAAGTTTTTGTCAAATCTGACCAACTGGCAGTAGGCAACTGTGCACTAAATTATTGGGCTTGCTAAATGTTGGGATGTGTGTTTGAGGACATATAGTAAGCAGGGGTGCAGTGTCCTGATTTGGTTAATACATGGGTGGCATTATTTGGCATGATACTAAAGTGTACAGTCAATGCAAATTAATAAGTTCTTCACAGCCAGGTTAAAATACACAAAAGATGTCGTTTTGTGGTAGTGGAATTTTATAATTAGGAAATCTTTGAATCATGCTTCACTGCAAAGACAAAGAAAAATAATTAGAAATGGTTTTAGAGGCTCTGGTCACTCAAATTATCTCATCTCAAGTTCAAGGGCAGGGAGTGCAAATATTTGTTTTTCTGAAAACTTTTTCGTGCGGAGTGCTTGCACTTTGGACACGTCTGTCAAGAATAATGCTTGTGAGATTCTCTTTGTATTGTAAGCATCTATTCAATTTACTAACAATTCATTGCATTGGGGATCTTGTCAAGTGGGTTGGCCCAGGTGTGTAATATCCTTTTCAATACAGGAGGTTGTTGAACCGTTAATTCAGGGTTAAGTGGGGACACAATTGGGAGTTTGCTTTTGGTATATTTGTTTGTATAGGTCTTTAGCCTTAAAGGAGAACCCGTACAACGAATAATATTATATAATATACTCTCTTTTTTTTTTTTTTTTTTAATATTTTTAATTTTTCGAAAAAAAAAAACAATTATATTAACCATAACAATGAATTAAAACCATCTAGTCTGAACGGGTGGACCAATAGAGTGACAGAGTGGACCCCCAGAGAATGGACCAGAAAGGCAGGACGTCCAAAAACCAGATGGAGAGACGAAATGACAAAACAACTTGGTCCAACTTGGACAAGATTGGCCAAAGATAGAGATTTGTGGAAGCATTCTAGGGAGGGGTTCCTCCATCGTGAGTGATCAAAGCCATGGATATGGATATGGAGTCTGACCATGTGCTATTAAAATTCGCGCTATTGTCGGCACGTTTTCGTCACACATGCCATAGTACATGTATATACACATTATGAAAGCGTCACGTGCGAAGGTGTATGACACTACTGTGCTGTCGGTATCGCATAACACGTATACATATCGGCAATATCGTGTTATACGACCTACTTTTTCCCGGCAAAACATTCACATACAAAAGTATAGGCTTTATTCCGTTGAAAATGTATGGACGGGAGAAGAGTGGGTCGTGAAACACGATAATGCCTACTGTCCACATATCCCATATACACCAGCGCGAAACTCAAATATCGCATGGTCAGACAAAATGTTTTTATTCGTTTTTATGGTTAGTATAATGTGAGACGAATATACCTTACAGTGATCGGAAGCAAAGCTGTAGTCCATTGTTAACAGTTCGAGCGTATCGAACCAGGTCTGTTTCGGCTTGCAATGACTTGGCCGCACGGTGGCGCTGTGAGCACCTATAGTTTCTTTGAGCAAGGTATGCTGCAAATCAGGCACTTTTACTCAATTTTGTGCTTCAATTCATGACCTGACATTAATATAATATTTATTTAACCGTTTTCACATTAACACTTATGGGTTTGACCATGTCATCAATAACTTTATTCTCTTAAGACATAAGTCAAAATTCAAATAAATGTTCAATTAGATCCAATTCTATTAAAAAAATAAACTGGTCCAAATTGTTTCAATTCTTGTGATATTGAAAGAGAAAATACACATTTTAATTAAATCAGTATATTTTGAAGATATCCAAAAATGTCAATAATACATTTAAATTTGAGCAAATTCTACCTATAGTCGACAAATGAGTGTACAAAAGTGGGGTCGTTTTAAGTTATTCCATGGCTTATATGCAAAAGTCATTGAGTACTAAACTGTGTTCAAGGCGTTTTGACAAATAACACGCACGTGTGAGCATCATTGATTTCAAAATAGCCCGCCAAATTCAAATCTTGGGGTTATCCCTTGAATGTATTGAATAACGATTACTGCTTCTCTATCAGTCGAGGGAATCGTTGAATTAACATAATAATACCGTACCAGACACTGTACGCTGCAAAAAATCCATTAGTTACTTGCTTCGAATCTCTGTTAGGTATATTCGTTTTTTCCATGAAACCACTCGATATGTGTTCAATAATTATTTGTATAGCGTATATTGTATAAGCTATTCTTAGTACGGTTCTCCTTTAAGTTGCTGGCATAGTAGACCATTCAATTAACGCTGATTGTATGAATGTGCAAATGCACCTAGGCTTTAAATCAATATTTTGGTTATGCATGTGGTTTCCTAGCATTCTCAATTATAATTGTCTGAATGTGCAAAGGACCTAGGGCCTTTAAATCAATAGTTTGGTTATTATGCATGATGTGGTTTCCTAGCATTCTCAATTATAAGGTGTGTGTATGTTTTATCCGCTATTGATTTCGTTCATCAAGGATTATGCCCCGGGGGGATATTAAGTGGCTCTCATGATTATTAATGGTGGTGTATGTCCACCCAAGGTTCATTTGCTAAAAAACAGGGGAACTTTTAGGGCAATCACTCATTGTTGGTTAAACATGTTAGGGAAGACCCTACTCATGGAACGCAATGTAAATATGGGTTTGGTGTAGTTTAAAAAAAGTGGTCGTATGGCGGTCTAAAATGAATATTTTTATAAATGAATTTTTGTGTCGAATGCCACACAGTTTACTTACAGGCCCCAAGAAATTATTTGCCACAACTGCTGAACAACACCGGGTGGTGGCCATGAGTTGGTGTGGCAAGCGTTGGCAAACTGCCCCCACAGACCCTCAAACAATTTTCTTTTTTGTTATACCGATAATATTGAAACTTTTGTTAATAGGTAAATGAAGTTACGTTGAGTATTAAGTAGGATATGAAGGAAAAATATTTTTATTTTTCATAGGTTATAAGGGCTTTTGTTTTTAAAATACAAGGGGGTTAACATTGGGGCTTCCTCCGGTAGTCATCTAGAAGGCCCCTCGTTTCAATGACGAGCAACCCGGAGCGCGTAGGCCTCGCGCTTCTCGCTCGATGGCTAAGTCATAGGGGGGATGGACCCAGGGAGGAACGAGGGGGTCCTTCTGGATGGACACCGACATGGGGTGTTAGAGTTAGAAGTGATCTATTACCCTTCCAATAAATCTAGGAAAGGTGGATAGGCAAGGGGTATATTGTAGTTCAGCAGTACACATTATTGTTGCAATTAATGCTGTTTGAGAGTGTGCGGGCATGTATGGCCATGGCTACCACGTTAGCCGTTGTTTTTTCATAAGTCACACTTAAACAAAATTGTGTGCATAGGTCGGATTTCAATTCGGGTAAACAAATGTTTCGATTCCTTTGAGAGTAATTTAAGTCAGTGGTGGCTACTAGATATTGTCTTAAAACACTATCAGTGTTTGAAATAGTTGAAATTTCAGGAATAGCTTCAAAGTGCATGATAAGTCGGTAGAATTCCTCTAGTCCAACTGAAGACTGGACAGTAACAGGGAGAAAACGGCAGTGTTCCAAGATACGATTCCCCATTACTTACGTGTTGTGTAGTGTCCGAACGGACAGTAATGACAAAAATTTCCGATTCTGTCTATTGGGTTGTTCTGGTCTTATCATTTGCGGTATGTTTATGATACCTTGTACTTGTTACACTCATGCACAAATCTGATTTTTGCGGATTTTTTTTCGATTTTCTGATTTAGCAAATCACTGATAGTGTCCTGTAAAAAAGGAGCAGGGGAATGCCTCTAAATTTTGCATTCGCTCATTAGGCTTTTGGACCTGGGCAGCCCTTTATTTCTCCACCTTAACAAGTTCCGCATGTGTATTCCAGAAATTTTTGTATTGTATTGGTTAACTGTCTGGAGGGGTTACTGTGCTTATGTCAGGGTTTTTTCCAGACTTTTTTGTTGGGTCTGATAATATTAATGCTTTTTCAGTTGCAAGTGAAAGTGTGGTTTTGGTAGGTTTACAGGGAAAATGTTGTACGGGAAATGGCCATTTGAAAAAAGGGAATCTTGGTTTATGCCAACCACCCAACTGAATTCAACACTTCATAAGAATAACTGTAAGCACTTTGGTGTAATTAAATACGGTTACAATCAGTTTCCTAGATTAGCAATTGATGTTTTGGTCTTCGGATGTAAGTAATGTACGGGGACTATTGATGCTGTAGTAGTCCTGAGACACATAGCTTCTCTAATAATTTTGCACATTGCTGTTAGGGAGTGATTAGGCTTTTAGTATCTCACGGGGGCTGATGGTCATTTGTCCCTAGGTATATATATATATATTATATATATATTATATATATATAATATATAAAATTACACTTGTTGCTCTCAATTACCAACATTAAAACTGCTAGTGGCGGGGGGGTAGTTACTTGGAGTAGAGCTCAAGGGTACACAGGGAGTAGCTTACGGTCTGGGTTACACGTTTGCGTAGGAATCTTGCTGTTTGCCAAGCGGATGTTTTGGATTCATTTCGCATCTCTTATAAACTCAATGGCAAGTAGCTAGTGTCTGGGATAATGGCTCATTTGGATGTCGTGGGCAGCCTCTGTCAGAAGTAGAAGTTTTCTGGTGCAGTTGCCTATTTACATTAACCACCAGAAGCTTCCATTCATTTGCTTTGTTTGTTTTTAAAGGGGGGGGGGGGGGGTGGGGCGGCAAATTATCGGGTGTGATTAATTGCTTTAGCGGGAGAAATTAAAGGAACGATCAGTGATGTTGAAACTATTTGAAATTTGCAGGAATGCTTCAAAGTGAAGGATAGCTGTAGAATCTTATAAGGTACCTTCAAAACTGTAGAATTATTGACCAGAAAAAGGATAAATTAAAACGGCAGTGTTCCAAGATTAGATTCTCCATTCAATTACGCGTTGTAGTAAGGGTCGAACGGACAGTATAGGACTAAAATCTACGAATTCTGGTCATATTAGGTTGCTTCGAGTCTGATCCTTTTGCCAGGGTGTTAGGCTATACTTATACGTGTTATAGACATGCACAATCTGATTTTGATGATTTTTCAATTTGCTGATTTAGCAACACACTGATAGTGCTCTTAATGGATCGGAACCTAATATAATTGAACTTGTAGCATATATATAATGAAAGAAATGATGGTAACTTAAGTTAGGCTAGTGGATTGGTCAGTTCCTTTAGCAATTTGGCGCATTGATTTTAAACTAGTTTGTAAATCTGCTCGTATTCAATAAGGATCTAATGGGACTTTAAGTGTGAAGTTAGGCTATATTATTGGATCGGTCCCTTCTTTGGCAAATTGGCTTCGGGAGGGAACACAACGGCTTAGTATATATATTAATGGTCGCAGTGTGCATTAGGATTTATAACAGGAGGAACTTCGAATGTGTAGTTAGGCCTGTTCATTCCGAGGTGTATACCTTCGTTTGGCAAATGCTGAGGCGTGGGAACATCAGGGGTTCAGCACATGACTGGTCGGTTGAGTGCTTTTGGAATGGAAAGAAGAAGAAAGAAATGGGATTTGGTTACTAAATATTGGAATACTTGATTTGGAATATTATTGGAAATAAATAGGGGAGAGACTAGAACTCCGGCATAGTATGCGCCATTTCATATCGCATTGCTTCTGGTTTTCATTTAGCGGGTTGGTAATCAAAATGATATTGAAAATTTCGGTTTCAGTTTATTGTAACTTATCACCGTAATGAGATAAAATAACTTTGATTTTTTCCAGTGGAAATTTGTAAAAATATGTGAACTCAGTTGCAAGGAGAAAATTGAAGCTAAACACGCCGAAAGTACGTACCGAAATGGGCGGAAGAAAGTCACAAAACAACAAAAAGAAACACATTTTGGACCATGAAAAGTTTCCTGCGTCGGAAAATGCTACAGAGTTAGAATATTGATGTTGTTTAGTTTGTATGATGGAATTAAATCGTGGATTATTGGCCTGCTAAGACCGCCATTTTGCATATTGGCCAAACGCAGAGAGATTTTTTTATTATTTATTTCACAATATTAGCAGGGTAACCTACTCAACCAGCGTTGTGATTTCAGTAGGGCCCCTGCAATGTACAACAGATAACATTACATGAGTTTAAAATAGGATAAAATACAAAGCGATTTCATAAAAGTACAATATTAATATATATACACAATTAAATATAAAAAGGTTACCACCATAGAAAGGCACAATAAGACAAATAATATATGATTCAGGTTCTGCAGAGCAAGAATGAAAAACATATAAAAACAATATTACAACTCCCAATCTTGTAAATTTCTCTTTAAAAGACCGCTAAACGTATTGACTATCATAATATTTATAGATAAAACTTAATAGCACCACGAACCCTTGTAGTGAAAGTATTTTTACCGTAGTTGTATAATATCTTGGAATATATAAGAGAATCGCCAGCTTGACTATGCCTCGTACTATGAGAGTGCACACATCATTAACATAATTAAAAACATATGCAAGGTATGAAGGTACCAGACCATTAAATAACTTTGTACATCTGCACCCAGTGAACATATGAAATACGAATACGAATATATATTAAAACCACGAGATGTAAAATGTCATTAATGTGTGTACGAAATGGGGAAAGACAATTATGCGCATGGCAGTATTTTGGAGTTTCTGAAGTGTGTTCAAATTTAACTCCCCGCAATTACTCCAAACAAGAAGACATAATCCAAATGAGTAAAAAACCATGGTGTTATAAATTGTAATAAGTGAATTATGTGTTATGGCACAAAACGGTTTTATCCTCCTTAAAATACCCAGACAATGAAAATTACGACAAATCCTACTAACATGGTCATCCATTCAAGTTTGCATTAATGGTAATCCCAAGGATATTTAAACGAACAACACGTCAATTGCATTACCATTCATGACAACACATCTACATTATTGATTTTTACTTGTTTGGTAGAGAAGTACAAGTAAATTCACTTTGTCTGTATATTCACTTTCAGATGTTATCATTCAAGCCATTTGCTAAGAGAAGCAAGATAATCATTTAAACTTTTTTCAATAATTTAACATTCATGACAATTAATAAATTATGGATCATCGGCATAAATATCAACAGTTAGAATTTAGAATGTTGCTTGGCATATCATTAAAAATAAAAGGCATAAAAGAGGGCCAAGTAATTTTGAACCTTGTGGAACACCTGCCAAATGGTATGACGTCTGAACTAGAACCATGATGGAAACACACTGTGCACGGTCGCTAAGATATGACTGGAACCATTATTTTCGTTACCAACAATACCAACGGTGTAAACTAAACAGTAGATTATGGTTTACAGTATCGAAAGCCTTACTTAGGTCAACAAACACTGCACCACATATTTACCTGGTCATTTCCTTATTCCACTTACAAGGTTTATAAGCAGCAGGACTGTGGATGTGTTGGTTTGCGAAAACCCGACCTGGACCTATGACGATTAACTGGTTGTCGTGACATTATACATCCTATATAGTGATTATGGACAATTTTTCGAGCATTTTGGAGCAAACTGGAAGTATGGATATGGTTCTATAGTTGGAAAGCTCGTCTCTGTTGCCACTTTTGTATTTGGTGTTACCTAGCAATCTTAAAGTTTCTGGCACACAAACCTGGAATGAGAGACATATTAAAAATGTACACAAAAATAGGGGCAATTTGCTGAAGAAACAAAATTTGATTAGCTTATTACATACGTGTCAAGACAACTATCTATTTGGAATATGCTTTAGTTCATCAATAACTTGACCAACTGAGATATAGGGGAAGGTAAAACTTATTATTAACCATTTAGGATCATCATTAATTTGAATATTGACATAAGTATGGTTTATGGCACCAGTTACACCAACATTGGTAAAGTAATTATTGAAATCATTAGCCAAATCTATGTACTTTCTGGACGTCGACGGAGAAAGAATAGTAGTATGGTCTTTTTTATTCGGAAGTAATGGTTTACGTTTTCCACATTTTCTTAGTATCCCAGCCAGCATTTTATTGCATTAGAATAGTCGTCTATTTAGTTTTTTCATCAATATATAACCTTATTTCTAAGTTCCTTGTATTTTCCCAGTGATCAATTACAACGGTACAAGATTGCTTTTTTGTGGTGAAAATCCCTCTTCATGCATAGTGTCAAAAATCTCATTGCGATTTTCAAGCCACGGACACACACGCTGTTTAAATCTGACCGTTCTTAATAGTGCATGAACATCACAAAAGCGCAGGAATGTGTCACCCAAATTTACACCATGCTGAGGTAACGGGGAGGAGAGTAATCGATGTCCCAATAAAACAATTAAGTCATTGACAAAATATCATTATTGAAGTCTTAAAAACTTCTAAAACCTGTTCAACATGTTATACTGTATACCTGCATGTTAATAATCGGATTTCTCAAGATGATAGTTTCAATGAGGCTATGATCACTTAGGAGTGAGTGACACATCAGTATATTACATATATTGGAGTTTGTTGTCAAGAGTTTAATCAATTAATGTTCTGCTACTTGGTGTTATTCGTTGTTTGTAGGTTTCGTATTAAAGAGAGGTTCAATTATACAATTCCATAAAAATCAGACATGTGCCGGTTGTTTGTCGCCTGTAGCAAGTTTTTTTGAGAAAGCACAATTTCGATCACCTAAGAGCACCAAGTTCTTTATTATCACTAACTTAAACCCATCCATAATTTCTGGTAGCACATCAAAAAATGAAAAATCACCTTTTTGGGTCGGTAAAGCATCCGATAACAATACGCCTTCTTCAAACTTGGTGAGTTCAAAACCCAGGGATTCATTGGACTTTGCAAGGATCATATTTCTCTCATATTTCAAATTATCATTTATATATATTAGATTTTATGGGAAACCCACCACCGTTTCTTCCTATCATGCGTTCACAAATATAGCCCGGTGATAGGAATTTCACTATTAGGGAACTGTGCTGTCTAGCCATGTCTCTGATAGGGTAACCAATATGATAATGGTTGTCTTTCAATAATAGTTTAAGCCCATCAAAGCTGGAAGGAAATAAATCTGTATATATTCAGATGAATACTTGATCCCCTTTTGGTAAATTAGAGTTATTACCATTTAGCTTGGTTATGGAGTAAAAAAACACATTGCTCTTTTGAGTGTTGTAATGTTTGTTGTATCGAAACTTTATGTTAAACTTTGCTCATCCCAATAAAGGAGGTCACTGCATACTTTGACTATTATAACTTTTGTCGAACTCTTTTTTAACATTGGCAACACAATTCAACATCATTTTTGTTAAATTTTTGGCATTATCGACACTGTCAGTTTCATGTCATTACAAGAATCGTGATACATCTTCAACAATTGAATACATGGTTATTCAAAGGGATACCAAGGTATATATCTTTAGGATTAACGGATAATTAATATCTTTATCATGGTAACCGACAATGTGGTTGATTTTTAGTGTTCATAGTCCGAAGATCATCTGCTCTGAGGGAGTACTCAGTAACCATGGTTAATTTGTCGTGAGCATTTGAAACAAACTTTGCTTTTATGGCCTATTTCACCGCATGTCCGCATGTAATGGGGCCGGGGAAAAATGGCAATCCCTGGTATCATGACTTGTTAAACCAGCAGTTGAGCAAGTCATATTCACGAGTTCAGTATTCAAAATACGAATATGTCGCTTAGTTTGGTCTATTTGTTCTTGTTTCATCGGTCGTTGTTTTGTCGCCGAGATTCTCGGGAGTCATATAGAGGAATGGAGCCACTCGTCATTGGGGGCACCATTTACATTTTAGCGAAGGCAGCAAGATATGAGGTTAACAATTTAAAACAAGACTCGTAGGGCGAGGGTTGTATGAGATTGATCTACGGAATAAAGTGCAATCTAATACTGAAATGTATATGATTAAAAGCTACATGGTCTTTAATATCTGGACCTGCTACAGGGCGTAACAGACTTGCAAATGGGGGGGGGGGGCAAAGGGATGCCGAGGAATTTTCTGAGGGGGCAACTTTGGGGTCCTCCTCATAGACACTGTACAAAACGGTAAGTTCATTTGGGGGGTGGCGGGGGGGCTCGGCTTTTGGGCGGGGGGCTTGCGCCCCCCCCCCCCCTCCACCGATGGACGCCACTGGGATGCAAACATTACAGGACCCAGTGTACAACGCTACGATGCTAACTTTATGAGGAGATAAGATGGTAGCGAAATACGCCACAAAGTCCAAAAGGGATGTTACCTTACAATACAAATTCGTCTTTCATTGCGCTCTTACATTGGTAAGAGTGAGATTCAAAGCTCAGCTGTCGGTTGACTAGCGAATAATGGCAGCTGAACAGTAGACTAAAGCCTGTTTCTACCGGGAAAAAAACCGACGGAACCGGCCAGTAACGGATGTCACATTACTTTAATCCAGAGGAGAAAGGAAGAGCGCATCGCATGTAAACAATCCCCGGTTCGTATCCTGGCCCAAGCAGGTGTGCCCTCGAATTTTCTTTCTGTGTTGGTATATCACTGTTTATAGTTATGTTCTAACATGCGATGCGCTCTTCCTTTCTCCTCTGTATTACGTTATGTGCTGAGGTAGCGATTAAGCATCACTTGTGATTTCGCTTGTTAGAATGTGCTGTTTAAATGTATATATCTTCCAGTGTATGATGTGTGAGCCTCGTACCCACTGTTAATCTGATGTTAGGCTTGCTGGTAAGCATCTATATCTCGTGCACTGGTGTGTTTGTGTGTATTGTATGCCGGTGTAGAAGTAACCATTGTTCGGCGTACTCATAGTCCGGGAACAATGGTGAACGATAGGGCAATCGATTCAGTTGACTCTTTACGCAACATTAGTTTCACGCTTTATTCCGTTATCGTCTATGGAGCCCCGGACTATGGCTCCCACCGGACTATATCTGCCCCTGGCAGGTGTCCCCTCGAATTTCTTTCAGTGGTGTATCTGCTTTGACTTTTTTAGTTCTAGTTTTTAATTATTACACAGGAAAGTTATATTTCAAAATCTCGGAGTCTGCCTTTGGGTTTTGAATTTGAAGCGGACCGTAAGCGGAAACTACAACTTTTAGTTTGGGGGGTTTGCGTCTTTCGGGCGCTCTATCTCAGCCATTTTGCACGCTTTTTTACAAGCGAGGTGTTAAATGAAAGAGCAAGACCTAGGCAACAAAATGTATATTTCGAAAACTTTCAAAATGGTCTGACTTTGGCACAATACTGATCGAAAAACATGCCGAGATACTTTTTGTGCCAGGTGTATTAATTTTACAGTAAAAAAAAAAAAAAAAAAAAACACCCTTATTTTCCCCGTGTGCTCGTAATTTATCATTGTATGTTTATGCCTTACCAAATTAAGTTTCATACTCATGTTGTTAATATGTAACTCATGCATGGGTGCCACTAACTACACGCCCTGCGTTTTAAGTGGCATCCACATCTCTTGCATATTGTATATTATTTCTAAATCATTTTTTGTTTTATTAAATATGTTCATATTTTATATTTGTTACACTTTTTATATTTACTGTACATGTGCAATGAGATGGAAATAAAATAAACCTGAAACCTACTGGGACACGAACACGTGTACCACAATCAATACTGCAAGTAGGCTTTTCTCGCTCATTCAGTCGGAAACTTCTTTGTGTAGCATCAATACACATGTATTATTGCGTTGCACCACACAGTGACCATTGAAAAATCCAAAAACTACAACTTTTAGTTTGGGGGTTTTGCGTCTTTCGGGCGCTCTATCTCAGCCATTTTGCACGCTTTTTTACAAGCGAGGTGTTAAATGAAAGAGCAAGACCTAGGCAACAAAATGTATATTTCGAAAACTTTCAAAATGGTCTGACTTTGGCACAATACTGATCGAAAAACATGCCGAGATACTTTTTGTGCCAGGTGTATTAATTTTACAGTAAAATATGGTTTGTAACTGTTTTAAGTTACATGTTGGAGTGGTTTGAGGCATTTCTTGAGAAATTTCTTTATCCTAAAAAAATTTTAAAAAAATGCCGTTCGCTGCGTACTGAAAACAAAGTTTAATTTGTTTTTGTCTAACATAAAGTCTGATACAAATCCATCGAAATAAGTAGGCAACAAGATTCATTAAAAATCAACTTTATCTCTGCAAAAGATTTATTTCAGCAACTACAAGGTAGATTATTTCATTATTTAAATATTTTCTATGAAATTACTATAAAACAATACATACCAAACGACAAATTCAACAAAATGGGTAAAGCGTCCCTTAGTTCTATATCAGATATATTGTATATTTTCCCGTTTACATTCATGTTAATATAACATTAAAATATTTTATATTTTGATATGGCGGGAGAGAACTGTTTGAATCTAATTTCCTCCATCCATGGCAGAAAGAGATAAGAAGGAAGCACATCGACCCCCTTGACTTTCGAACGATCTATCTGCTGCCCCATGATTGCAATTGTTATTCATATTCTAAAAAAAAAAAAAAAAAAAAGGGGGTTGAGGGAAGAAAAAAGTTTAGTCGCAGCGTTGAGAAAGAAACAGTATAATAACAACGATGGTTAACAGCTGCTTAGTCATGCTTAGTCATTCATATACCATGCACCACGACCCTTAAGACAAACTTTTAATTGACAACACGGACCTTAAACATGGCAAAGCGGACCGTCGACATCATAAAGCGGACCTTTGTCATTTTTGGGGGGGTGCGTCGCACCCCACGCACCCCCCCTGGCTACGGCCCTGATTTTCCCGTTTACATTCATGTTAATATAACATTAAAATATTTTATATTTTGATATGGCGGGAGAGAACTGTTTGAATCTAATTTCCTCCATCCATGGCAGAAAGAGATAAGAAGGAAGCACATCGACCCCCTTGACTTTCGAACGATCTATCTGCTGCCCCATGATTGCAATTGTTATTCATATTCTATCAAGTGGTCCTTCCGAGGATAATCCTAATCCGATTTTCTCGCTCGAGAAAATTCGCAGTTCGTGGTTGTTTCTTCATTGCGTAAAGATTCCGGGTCGTCGGGAATCAGCGAATCAGTAGGCGATGAATGCTGCGAAGTAAATACTCAACCATATGCGGGCTTACATGGAAACCGATCAACGCGCCCGGGGGTTCTTGGATTTTGGTCGGAAACCCATGCTCGTTCCGAAAAAAGAGGGACTAGCTGCAAATGCGGGACTACCGTTATAGAGGTTGTGCCTGTGACGTCATCAACCGTAATGCTGAACTTTGTTCAACAGGATCAAATCAGAAACTGCTGTTATTGCATTGGAATACAACAACAAGATTATTCCCGAGGTTGCACGCAACATTGAATTGAATGGACTGCATTACGGTACAGGACACCTGTTCGATTCTTTTGTTCCTGGCCAATCGATTAAAACAGGCACAACCTCTATAGGGGTATCAAATTCACAATAATCAAGTTCTAGTCCCGCTAGGGGTACAAATTCAGTTGTGATTGTGACTGGTTCAATGATACAAATAGAAAAAAATAACCTAAACATATCAGTAAAATAACCAAGTGTGTATTTTTTCTTGCAGTAGCACAAGTGTCATTTTTCTTGTATATTGGCTATTTTAAATGTGTATCTTTTTTCATGTATTGAGAACAGGTCCCGCAAGGGGTATAATCTCACTGCAAAATAAGGCACACTACTTTTCTTTGGTATTAGCTAGGCCCGTACCACCAGTACCTAGGGGGGAAATGTTGCGCCCTATTTCTTTCTAACCAAGTAGTATTTGTACACTATTAATTAGTAAACTAGTTTGAACAATTTACTCACATGTCAAAGATATGGTTTATAGAATATTTCAACAAAATTGCATGGCCTCTCTTTTATATAATTATATTTCATAGAATTACTTCCTAATACAAAGTGTATACTGTTTTGGGTAATATATTTCCTGAACGGAATACTTAATTTATACACTGTGATGAAAACTTCATAGAAATTATATTCATCTTGTGACAATATTACATACGTTCGTTGAATATTAGGAAATGTCTAGAATAATAAGTCTGGAGATTGTGTGTTTCACTTGGAATCATCACAAATTTAACGTGTTTCGAAATTGTAGATAAAACAGGTTTGTGTTTATACGCTAACAATCATATAATTTCAAGTAAAACAATATCTCTTTAAATAAGTATGCTATACTCTAAATACTGCCCATTGGAAATGACTGCTATTCCGAAGGACACTTAGAGAAATCTAGTCAAATTCACACGTCATTTGTAAACAAATTCCAATACATGATTTGCTTGTTTTAGTCATTTGTTATTGTTATACAATCTATTTATCTTCAAATTATATTTAAATTTATTAACTTGGACTGGTGTTTAATTGGCGAAAGTAGACCTTTAAATATACCTTGCGTTTTTTTTAAATAGAGTTGTGGTAAGTGTCCCTCTCATTAGCTTTCTAGTCGTTTCGAATCAAAATGCTTTAGATATGTAGATATTTCCGTCTCCACTGTTTGGCCGTTTTCAATTTAATAAATATTTGATGTTGTGCATAGAAATCCAATATATAAATACATAAATATATACATATAAATACATATAAATAAATACAATGCAAAGGCGAGAATATGAACACTATCTGCAATATACTATATTCTTCTACTAGCAATTACTCGTAAAACAGTTTTAAATAAGCAGCCGTTTACCAGCATGAATATTTTTTCTTCAGCCAATGTATGCTGCATTGAACATTATTAGAATATATACTCGTGCAAAACACACACCCCAACTAGTGCATTTAGTAGGCCTGTAAATATAAGATATTCTGTTTAAATTACTCTCGTGTATATTAAGCCCGTATTTCACTACATTAATCTAAGTACAACTCTCTTAATGTAAACCGAGTGGAAAGAGTGGGAATAAAAGAGTGAAATGGAGGACAACACCTTTTTGAGTGGTAAAATCTCACTCTGAAATGAGTGTGAAAGTGAATTGTTCACTCTAAAAAGAGTGGAATATTGTCAGCTTTCACTCCTTTCAGAGTGTGTTTCCACTCAAAAACCTGTTGTCCCTCATTTAACTCCCTGAAAGAGTAGAAATTCACTCTTTTACATTTACATAGAACGTTTGTTGAAGTGAATAAAAAACTCTTCCCTTACCATGACATTTTGCTCGTTTGTTAAGACCCCAGTCACGTAATGTATTTTGTGAAGATTCATCAAGATTGAAGTAAAGAAATTAACCATTATTAAATGGAAACATTCATTACCGAACCTACAAAGACACAAAAGAGGGGATTGTTTTGTACAGGCTTATATATCCACTACGATCTCATCAATAATAAACATTTTACATATTACACAGATTAATAATTAGTGGAGCGGCCGAGCTTCGAAAAGTGCTCTAGTTTTCGAGTTACCCCTCCCCTCCGTACAACAAAACACAACCACCTTTATTTGTAGGATAAATATGTGAGATTTAAGAAAATGGTGGTTGTGGTTGAAAAATTTGGTGGCAGGGATGATTTCTAGGCCGAGAAATGCATTTTGGGCTGCAAATAATTAAGCGAACTTATTATTTTGTATTATTTTTTAAAGTAAAAATATTACAATTTTATTTTTATGGTATCCTTTTTGTTATTGATATAGGTTTTATACATTGCATGAAGGGTTCAGGTAATACTCGTTGTGGTGACATGTGATAAAAAGGATGTTTTTTTTAGGAAAAAAGGTGATTTTGGAGCTAACATTCTAGACCCTTTATATATTGTATAAAACAAAAATCTATAATATAAATGTCAGAGATTGATAGTATTGCATCATGATTAAAATTTGTTTTGCTAAGAAATTAATAAATCTTGATATTCTTAAGTTTTTAGCTCAAAAACGTGATTTTTTTACCCAAAAAACACCCCTGCCACCAAAGTTTTTGACCACAACCATCATTTTTTTTAAATTATTTATTACTATCTTTCGAATAGAAGTGGTTGCGTTTTGTTGTACCGAGGGGAGGGGTTGTCAACAATTTTGCAGTCCAAACCGCTCCACTAAATTTATTTAGCACCACGACCAATATTGCACATGCACTGACCAACAGAGTGTGACATTGTTATGTAATATTGACCAACCGTTAATGTTATACCCATGACGCCCAATTTGAATGATGTGCATGTAGATATTTTGACAAAAATTGCTAGACAAAAGATTCATTGGCTTTAACGTGTACACTTTAAGACTCTACTTCAAGGTCTCACATAACGGAAACGCACCAGGATTTCTTCCATTCTCTTCATAGCATTGATAAACTGGGTATGAGTTGCTGGGCTTGTACTGTTAGGTTGATAAAGCTGTAAGTATACAAAAAATTAAACTATGTTTAGTTATCATCAATATAGTAGAATCTAAATTTCTGCCATGAAGTAATGATTTTGCAAATAAAAAATAGATTTTAATCAGTTTTATTTGGTAAAAGATTTTGATGTTTATATCTGGTCTAGAAGAATCGACCAACGTATATTTAGCACAAACATATTTCCAGTTGTACGGTCTTGTATTTGTTGTGGGGACCGTAGCTACTACATGTATTTGCCATATGTTTGTATAGTGAAGGCGCACAGTCGCATCATGATGAAATTGCTTCTCTGCAGTATATAAAGGGCTAATTATTATTTTTTCTGATTATATAATTAACTTTGTTTCATGCATAAGACCATATATGAGCAGAAAAATATATCTGGCAACAGGGTTTGTTAATTCATGTTTTTAAAAGCACACTTGGTGCTTTCTAGGGACCAAAGCTAATTGTCCCATTAACGGGAAGGAAATTTAGAACAATCACAAAAATTAAGAGTTCCAAAATATTTTTCAAGAGTAGAAAATCGCAGAAAAATCAATCTTGGGTACCGAGGAACTCCCTACACTAAAAATGATGTTTAGTAAAAAGACATACCTGGTAGTCCATACACATATCATAGGAATCCCACGCGGTACTTGACGGGCTTTCAAAACAGGTTTCAATACTCCTCATGCGTTCCAACTGAAAAAATAAATTAATATAAGACACCTTTATTCTTAAGATAGGAACTATAGCTACCATCCATCCCGATTAAATCGGATGTGACAGTCTCATGCACAGGGCATGTGCTTGTTCGGGAAATTTTCCGATGGGCCCTCGATTATGGACCGTTTTGGGCCGCTTTAAGTACTGCAAATGGTCATGGTGGCCAGATAGATAAAAATTGTACTTCAGGAGGTTGTTTTGTTGCTCGGGAAGCCGATTGACTTTTAAATTTTCAGATATTTCCAGTCCGACACTATTGCTCTCAGGACAATCACAACATCATTTGATCATATTGAAAAGCGCACCACTGGCCAAAATCTTAAATCACATTTCATCCTCATTTTGCTCAGAATTATTTCATAGACACTTACTACAACTTGTATTGCAAAGTCCATAATAGCGAAAATGTCGGTAGTTTAGTTCTGACATCGTCTTTAGTGCTCTTGGCGGTGCTAATATGCACAGAGCAAAACTACGCTTCTTCAAAACATTTTCCATTAATGACATAATTCCATTATACCGTTTTTTCCAGATCCGATATTCCGTATTTTTTTCATTCACTTCACATGGGCTATCGGAACCTCGTGTCACAGCGCAATGCTCTTTCCGGATTTCCCCTGATTTCACATGTACGACCCCTTGCAGCAATTGGTTGCAATAGATCACATGATATGCATTATGCATGGTGTGACGTCGTAATTAGCCCGTGCGCCCTGCCTCGATTTTGTTGGTGGTTTGAGGATTCTTTCACAGTTCTACATTAGGGTGTGAATCGCAATGGAGTAGCGGTGCTCGGCGGCAAACCCAGACTCCTTTATTTGTTTAGTGTCTGGTAAAATATTATTATTACATAGGTTGTCTAGAGATTCTGATTTTCATTATGTTGAAATCCCGTCTCTTTACCATAGTTATGTGCAAAGATAATAGTTCTTATAGGAACACCTTAGTATGTCTTAACTTTCATCATATCTCATTTTTTTTTTACCTGCTCGGTGTTATTTATTAAGTTTATGGAGTCTATATTCACACATTATGAATGTAGTTTATCAAGATAAAAAATATACGATATCAAAAAATAAATGCGATCATTTTACTTTCAAAGGTCAAAACAATTTCAGTCGTGAACGTGCGGTGGTTGGACAAGATGATTGAAAGGGTTTTTTTCTTTCTTTCTTTTTGATGATGATGATGATGATGATGATGATGATGATGATGATGATGATGATGATGATGACGATGATGACGATGACGATGATGATCTACTACTATTCATTATTATTATTATTATTATTATTATTATTATTATTATTAGCAGTAGTATTAGTAGTAGTAGTGCAATGTAATACTATTCTCCTAAAAAATTATTTTCACCTCGTTCTTCAGTTGGATAACAACGGAGACGTAATCATTTAGTAGATCTCTAGCGCTTAAACCCAAGTTCGTGTCAGCGACGCTGTCTCTGATCTCTTGACACCACCAGGTCATATTTTGTAGTTCAGCGACCATGAGTGTAAGCTTGTTAAGTATCTGAAGGAAAAGATAGGATACTTAATTTGTTTTAAAAATATCAACATAGGACAATACACGGTTTAAACTATGCCGATCTGTCTCTATCCAATCCAGTTTTCATAAGTTTTTTTTTTTTTTTTTTTTTTATGGGTCATACTCATCGCGACTGAACCAGTGATAGCTTCTGCTGGGAGTTTTGGGAAGATACGTGAAGTAAGGAATTTATAATGTTGCCTTAAGGGCGAATCAAGCGTTGCCAGAGCGATCGAGTTCAACTTGCCTTTATCAGAATTAGCCAAAAAAAAACACAATAAAACAATCGTCACTGTATTAGATTGTATTCCGTATAACAAGCAGGTTAATGATCTTACCGTTACCGGAGCAGCACTGGGTCCCCACACATCGCAGCCTGGAAAAACAGTCTCCGTTTGGTAGAGAGTTTCCTGTGATAGGTTTATGGCACTATATTAATATATTGTTTTATATTGTTACTTGGAGAGAAAAACCTCCTATGTGGATTTGACCATTAAAGCAATAATGGCATATTTTTGAAGAGCGCCCCCAATTTTCAAAAGTTGATATTTTGGCACAGTTACGTTGGTAATTGTCTAGGAAACTATACCTGCGAACGAGAATACTAAGAAATGCGTATTTATCATAAAATAAGCGATTTTGTAATTAGAATTGGGATCCCAGATTGGACTTAACGGCAGAGCTGGAAATGCTTCGTTTATGTCCGTCCATGATGAAATAGTGCCACCTCGAGAAGATAACCTCTAACTTGACTTGCCTGAACCAATAAAACAACTAATGGATGAGCGTAGACACGTACATGCATGGCGCTATTTCACATTGGAAGACCGTTTTCAGCAGCCGTTGAATTATTATCGGGATCCCCGATAATAATTTTTCTAATTACAAAATTCTTTCGTTTGTGACACACAGACATTTTCGAGCTCAACCATTCACAGGTATAGTTTACTAGCCAGTTACCAATGTGTACCATGCATTGAGTTTTCGTTGCAGACAAGTCTGAATATACCAATAGAGGGTAGGAAGCACACGCAAATACAACAGTCAGGTGTGCCTCGGCCTAATTTTTACAGGAAAACTTAATTTAATTTCTCAAACTTACTGCCACAACTGCACCGAAAATACATCACAGAAAAGAAAATAAGTAATCAACTTTTGGACGACTAGTTTGACGACTAAGATATGTTTACAGGTTTCCGAATTCGGCAACCTTTTACAATTGTTATTCATTTTGGATTAGTAACCGCTAATTTATAACTGCTTCAATTTCTAGAATTCCCTGTGTTACATAGATGGGTAAAACAGCATGAGAAATATAGTAAGGAAAAAGTATACACCAATACTGTATAACAAATCTAACATGCATTATAAAAATGTATTTTGAACCAAAAGTTATGATACTCTAGCGGAGGCACATATATACATTTAACACAGAGTGCGTAGGGAGCTTCAAATCCCTCTGAGTATATTATAGCCTCAGGTCTAATGAGAAATCTAATTTTCCACATAGAATGTATTGAATGTGGTGCCCCTTTTCACATATGAGCCTTTGATTTCCCAAAGTTGATTATTTTCTTTAATGTATTCCAAATGATTCCAAATACACATTAGGAAGTTTTCCCGCTCAGCGACGATATACGTTTCATACTTCATGACTCTATTGGTAAAAGTCAAGTATATATTTGTATAATATACTTTTTATATCATATTATGTGGATTTCTTTGGATATGTGCCGATTTCTGGCTTGACCTTAGGTTTCCTCAAAATGTCCTTTCTTTTATTCTATTGAATAAATTCCCTTTAATTTCACTATGGATGAATATACCAATTTGAACAATAATGATAACATCTTCAAATGTTTTGTATATCCCCTTTCAAGTGAAATGCTTACGTAGTCATGGAGAAATCTCTTGAGGTCGTTCATTAAGCTGTCATATGGACGTTCAGATACCGACATGAGGTAAATTTCAGTTTGTAATGTACACGTCGGCTCATTGCCACTTGCTCTGGTTGGAGTTGAAGAAGTGGCTGAGAGTATTGCGAAAAAAGCAAGAAGAAAAAGTTTCCCGAAAGAAATCACTGCCGCCATTATAGAAGTTTGTTTTCTGTAAAATGTGAAGTAGATTTTATAAATAAATAAAATTTACACTGTATATAAGAAACAAACTTTTGTTTTTTAAATCCTTCATTGCATTATATATTAATTATACATAATTTATCATCATTACGCATAGTCTTCAAATTAAATATTTAATTTTTTTCAATCAATGAAGCCAAATACCCCATAAAAATTATAAAATTTAATACCAAACAGTTTTATTTACCAAAAGGTTGGTTGAAGATGGGTCGCCTCTTCTGTTACGATCTAGCTGTCTTCTCCTTTGAAATATGATGCTCTGCTTGAGTAACTTCTTCCAATCAGCCATATTTATACCCTTTACCAAGATCTGTAGCATTATACTTTGTGTCTAAAATAAGTGAGGGAACACAATACATTTTCCCAAGTACGAAAACAAAATTGCTACTAACCGTCTTTTATAGAAATATAGAAATGCCTTTTCTATACAAATGGTGACATTCTCGCACAGAGTAGAAAGAGTCATGATACGATCGGTGTCATTAATTTGTTTAATTTTAAAGATAAGGTGTGATAGTTTAATCACAAACAGAGTTTAATTAGAATAAATACCGTACAGAACAACTGTGTGTTAAATATCACGTTTAGCGTTAACGTGTCGAGATTCGGTTTTTCTACGGAAATTGTTCAGCGATCCACAATAGCTCAAATATTATGTGCATTGAAAGTTTTTTTATCGATTTTGTCAACAAAGCCAGGGGGAGTTTCTTTTGGTTTTGCTTTGTGGGTTGTCTTAGGAAAACTTTCGGAATGCAATTCTTTCAATGAGCTATTGTTTATTGAGTTTTGTACACACTGACCTTCTATCCCAAATGGATATCGGGCTTCGCACGAACTTGAATAGTCGTGGGGATTGAAACCACACGGACTATCCTCCAGCGGCCATTTTATTAGAGGGCAGAACATGAGAGTCACCACCGTACTGATTCAATGCTAATCCATGAACCTTGTAATATTCTTGTAATTTGAAAGAAAATCTATAATATCATTAAAAATTGTGTGGTAGTATCATCGACAAATTATGCCACATCATAATTACCGAATTGGCCGTCGATACAGACAATCCTAATCTGGGATTACTTTACACTGTGTAGGCATATTGGAGTGCATTTGTGCAGTTATACAAAATTATTGATAAAAGGATTGAAAACAAAAAGATGTCTGCCAAAAAGAACTGATGTTATGTGAAAAAAAAAAATGTGTTTATAATTATTGTGTGAATTTTTTACAGGAATTTTCACTTTTCCCTCCTATTAGTTCAAAATCAGGGGTCCCGTGACAATGGAGAGCAAAGGTTCGTTTGAAGATGATGTTGTACTTTGAGGGTATTTAAAACAAAAGTGGAGCTCCTATTCCCCGCAAAAGTGTGGGGAACTCAGCGGTGGAAAATCCAAAAATGGCTGCGGCGGCCCATTTTTGAAATTAGAAAATTGTGTATCCTTGACCAAAGGTACACTTAAAATAGAATAAATTTCTTTTTTTACTAATTTGATGATCAGAAGAATCACTTCCGAAGTTATTATTTTAATAGGTGGTCATCTTTACTGTGCTCAAATCAAGATGGCCGCCACTGGCTAATGTTAAATATATCCAAAATATTCAGAATAATCCAAACAGTTCACCTTACAGACGTTAAGTATTGTTTCTTCTAATTGGTTTACCTGTCCAGAAACCCATTCCAGTTTAGTTTGCTCAAACTGGAGGTCACAGCACTATGTAGAAATCCACAATGGCTGCTGCGGCCACGTGGTAAAATTAGAAAATTGTGTATCTCTTGAACAAAGTCAACCTTACAAGACTGATAAGTGTCCTTTTTACCAATTTGATAATCAGAAGTCCATTCCCGAAGTTAGTTTTTCATTAAGTTGGCACCTTTCCTGTGAAATTCAAGAGGCCGCCACATTGGGGCTTGGTACATAGTAAACATTAAAACATTTTTTTTACAATAGTCCAAGCCAGTTTACATTTGAAGCTGGTTAATGTAGTGTTTCAAAGTGTTCTGTTACCAGAAATCCATTCCCGGTGTAGTTTGTTAACCTGGATGTCACATCTCTATACGAAATCCAATGGCTGCCACGGCCCCCTTGGAAATTGTTTATCTCGTGAACGAAGTAACTTATAAACATGAATAAATGTCTTTTTGACTAATTTGGAATGACCAGGAGTCGATTCCTGAGTTTAGTTTTTCATTATGACATCATCTTACCTGTAAATCAAGATGGCTGCCACTGGTTATATTAATATATAGAAATGTTTTACATTAATATTAAATATAAGAAATTTTTACATAATATTAAATATATAGAAGAGTGTGGTTTTCCCTAATTTAAAATATATAGAAATGTCTAGCTAGTCCAGCCATATCACCCTTTGAGACGGTTACGTACGTGACAGTAATCCATTCCAGGTTTGAGTTTGTTAATGGAGGTAACCATAACTAATGCAGAAATCCATGGCCACCACGGGCCACTTGGAAATGACCAATAGTGACTTGTTGTAGGGCTGTTTAAAGACCCCATTTCAGCATCGTTGTCACTTAGACCCCATATTTTTGAACAAAGGTCACCACATACCCTTTTTGAATATGTTACCACTGTCACCCAAGACCCCTATTTTGGAGTGACATTTGAAAATGTTTACCCCACCCAAACCCCTATATTTTTGGAACTTGGTTGCAAAAAAAAAATCCGCCAAGGCCGCTTTATTTGGGGGACATTTGGTTGTCGCTCACCCAAAGACCGCTTATTTTGACGTACTCTGGTGGACCGAATGCCCTAATGTTTTGGAAGAACGCCAGCCTTACCGAACCCATACTCTCTGGTCTGTTTTTGGCAGTACGATCTATTCAGAAAGCCATCGAGTCCAAATCCAATTCTGCTAAAATGGGCGTATGCAGAGCTGGTGCCTGACTGCACTTAGTCACCATAAATGTACTTGAAAGAACAAAGTCGTTCAGGTGTGAAGGACATCTCATCTGAGTGGAAGGCTTTTTCCCGCATCTTTGAAGATATTACCTGGCTTTTGGTGTGTGCATGGACTTCTTACCATGTCCTAAAATACACTGTCACCACTGGCGTCTAAGATCTGCATAGGAATGGTAGACAAGTCTGCAATGTTTACATCACAAAATAGCCTTGCAAGAGAGATTATCTTCCTTATTCCTATGCACACAGCCTGGAACATGATAGTAAACATGCTGGTTCTTGAACAGAAACATCAGTGACCCCATACAAGAATGTATCGTCGTCTGAGTTTTCTGTCCTGAAAATGAATGCTCCAACCTCTCAACAGATTACTGTCCGATCGCAACCAGGGCCATTCCAATGTATTTATGAAAAACGGATGCCTCATTCCATCCATCACAGGTTTTGATAGGTCTAAGCTTCGCATATCCACAATAAACCTACTCCAACACTTCACGAAAGACATTCTGGAAAACTGTTGCTGACAATGAGAGAAATGTAGTTATATCAGTTTGCAAAACCATCTACCTGCAGGCAGGCTCTGGGATGCATTCAAGTTCAGACACTCAGAGCCGCTCCACTCATCTAAATTCAAAATTTGGTCTGTATAGACAGGTGACAGACCCATAAAGCCAGACAAACTTCTTTAGAGCAAATGAGAGAAAGCTTCCTCTCGGCGCTTGAGTCCTCCTCAGATGATGAAAGCACTTTGGGTCTCTTAGAACTCTATGGACAAAAAGTGCAGGCCCGAAGTGGAAAGCTCTGAAGTGGCAATCCCAAAAAGAAAATGCACAATTCGACCATCCCCCGATGATGATAGTCTTACATACCCCTGTTTTGAGCCAACAACCTGACATGATTCAAAGACATGTTGATTAAGGATACTCCTCTGCAGTATGGCTGGCACTGGTAGATGTCAAATTAATGTCATCATGTAGATACACTCAAACATACCACAAAAGCGTTTAGCTCTAGCTTGCCCATTGTCTGTTAGCAGCGAATTTGATGCCGTAGTGATGAAGGCTCCATCCTGCAAAACGAGAGTATTCAGATACATCTATGCAAAGTCCGGATGAAAGTGATTAAACCTTTTTTTAGGTACTACTATTGGAAAGTGAAAAATTTTCCATCATAATCAAAATAGTATATGGGCGGTCATCTTTGAATTTCCAACAAAGATGTTTTCATAATCCCCAATCCCCTACAGAAAGAGTAATCACCAGGTTCAACTGAATTTGCAAGTGTGATATCCCACTCCCTGGTCTCTACATGGTTAACTGCAAAGCATGCAATGCTGATGGGCATTCTTGAAATTCATGCAAGAACATATTTTTAGATGAACTCCTGATCATCACATTAGTCAAAACAACACTGATTAAACACTGCAAGTATTTCATGCATTGTTGTAATTTCCAAGATGCTGTCATGCCATTTTGGATTTTTAATGATGATATAAACAAATTCCACTCAGAATGGGTTTATGGTCACACAATTACTCCAAAAAACAGTAATGATTGTAACAGATGAACTGCTTGGCATATGTTAAATGTATTCAATGGACTCCTCATCAACAAATTAGTCACACAAATGTCACTTATTATTCCAGTTTGTTTAGTTACTTTGTTCAGAGAACTCATTTTTGGTCACTTCCAAATGGCATTTATGTCCATTTTTGGTTTCTGCAATAGTAATGGTGACCCCCCCACTAGTAACTACAACCTGGATTTCTTCTGGTCACGTAAACACTTAAAAAATCATTAACCATCTTTAAGGTGCACGGCTTTGATGTGGTGTATATTTAACAATGCCAGTGGCAGCCCATCTTGGATTTCACACAAATAATGACATCCTAATGAAAACTACACTTCAGGAATGGACTCCTGTCCTCAAATTTAAGTCAAAAAGACATTTATATCATGTTTGGAATTTACTTTTTGTTCAAGGATTCACAATTTTGGTAATTTACAAGATGCTGACGAGCCATTTTGGATTTCTACATAGTGGTTTGACTCCAGTTTAGCAAACTAAACCTGGACTGGGTTTTCCTGCAGGTACACTTAGAAACAATACATTAAAAAACGTCTTTAAAAAGGTGAACGTTGGATTAATAACCTGAATATTTGTATCTATTAACATAGCCGTGGGCGGGCCATCTATGGATTTCACGTAAAGATCCACCTAATTAAAAACATAAAATTTTTTTTAATTTTTTAGGTTTTTTCTTTTTTTAAAAAAAGACATTTATTTTATTTCCATGTTTGTAAGTTATACTTTGTTCAAGAGATAACACAATTTTGTCTCAATTTTCAAACATGGCCGCCGGCAGCCATTTTGGTTTTCCCACTCTCCTGGAGTTTCCCCACACTTTTGCGAGGTCATTGTAGCTCATTTTGTTTTAAATACCACCCCAAGTACAAATCCATCATGCACAAACAACTTTGCTCTCCATGGTCACGGGACCCCTGATGTTGACCCACTATCCACTCTTCCCTCCCCTCCCCTCCCCCTCCCCTCTACCTACCTCCCCTCCCCTCCCCCTTTCCCTTAACCCCTACCATTTACTGCCTCCCCTCCCTCCCCCTCCCCTTCCCCCTCCCCTTCATTTTCACTTTCCCCTCCCCCTCGTCCCCTCTCCCCTTCCCCCTCGCCTTCCACTTTCCTCTTCCCGCCTCTCTCTTCACTCCTCCCCCCCCTTCCCTTCCCCTTCGCCTTCTTCTTCTGCTTCCTCCTTCTTTTTCTTCCCCTTCCCTCTTTCCCGCTTCCTCTTTGGTTTATTTTGATTCATTTATTCTAATAATTCATTACCTTACAGGTAAGTTGGATTTATAATATTATTCGTTCATTCCGATATCATATAATGGTCTTCCTTGGGTCCTTCAATGGCAATTCATTAATTTCGTTTATTTTCTATATTTATTTAAATCAATATACATTTATCTTATGTTATAACATGCTCTGCTATTCACTGTATTTATTTTATTATTTCTCATTTCATCAGTTTGTTTCATTACTTTTCAGAAAATTTCTATTTCTCCTTTTTCAATTTTTCTGCAGGTGATGCTTTTGCATATTCTGTGCACGCTTGATTCCCCATTCCCTTCCCCTCTCTCATTCCCCTCCCCTTCACCTTCCCCGTCTCCATCGCTCTTCCCCCCCCCCTTCCCCCTTCCTCCCCCTCCCCATTCCCTTCCTGTCACTTACCTCTCCTTTCCTCCCCCTGCCCCCTTCCCGCCCTCCCCTCCCCCTCCCCATCTCCCCTTCCCTTCAACCCTCCTCTCCTTATCCGCTCTCCCCTCCCCTGTTCTTCCCCCCCCTCGCCCCCATTCCCCCTCAGTCCTACCACTACCCTCCCCTTCCCCGTCTCGCTCCTCCCCTCACCCCTTCCTCCCCTCCTCTACCCCATTCCCCCTCCCCACTTCCCCCTCCCCTCCTCACCTTTCCTTCTCCTTTCCCTTGACCCCTCCCCATCCCCCTCCCTTTCCTTCCCACCCTCCATCCTTTTCTTCTTTTCTATCTGTATTTTTTTTTCTTTATTCATAATTAAAGGCAAGGTTGGGATGTTATTTCGTCATCGTTCACCCTTCATTCATCCTCCATTCATTCATATCATTTCTATAATTTTATTTAGAATACCAAATACACTGTACAAAATGGTTTCTTGGCAAAAGACACTTAATTGTCATCAATTTTGAACTGTATTATTTAGAAAACACAAAGTCATGGTCATGTCTTAATACAAGACATGTTCAAATGTCCACGTCTCTCTTGCAAGACGCTAATTCACAAGTCATGTTTTTAATTAGCAGACCCTTCGGGTTTGTAAACGTGCTTTTGTCATCAGCTGGGAGACATGCTGGCTGGAGAACGTGTCTTCGTGTCTTAGATTAACTGTTTTTGTTCTATTTTAAAAAAAATTCTTTTATATTTCTATTGTTTAAGACATGTTTATATATTGCCTCCACCATGCTTACATCGGACGCCAAGACAACACCATTTTTACAGTGTACATTTATCTTATTTTTATAAACCTGCTCTGCTTTTATTTGCTGGCTCTTCCTTTATTTATTTATTTTTTCACATTCTTCAGTTTATTTCAATTATTTCTTTCAGGAAATTTCTTTATTTGTTGGGGGGGGGGGCATTAAGGGGGTGATCTCTTTTTCCGAATTAACCGAATCCTTTTGTGTGAAAATCCTTTTATTTTCCCTATTTTGCGTAAATTGGCCAAGTAACGTTGGATGCCATTGAAAGTAATGCAAGTAAAGCGACAGTTTGTTGCCCTCCTCAATATGCCGGGTCCAGTGGCGGTAAACCAGCGGGGGGCAGGGGTGCGATCCCCCCCAAACATAACCCTTGCCCCCCTTCGCCCCACCCAATGAACTGATCTTTTTGTACATTGTCATATGGAGAAGGACCCAATTTTGTCCCCCTCAAAAAACGCCTTGGCACCCCTTCAGCAGCCCCCCCCCCCCCCCCGCCCCCCCCTTTGAAGGTCTGGTTACGAAGCGCCACTGGCCGGTTCAAATGTTTCACTTTTCGAACGCCGCCCCGCTATCCAAGTATAGAGGTCAGTGGTTTGTTACGTTTAAAATTACAGGGATATTTGAATGTAAATACTTGGTGCACTGCGAAAGAAAACCTTTCCCATTTTTTTTTTCATTTAAACTCGAGAATCTCTTACTAATTAGCATCTAATTTATATCACTCAATATATGGCCAACAAATCATTTAATATTATTATTAATCTTTGTTTTTATTTCAAAAATAATGACAAGGATGTACGTTTTTCTAGTACGTCTTTCTTTTCTAGTTATTGGAAAACCATGCAAATCCATAATGGCTATTATCACCACGACACACGCACAAACACCATGCCTAGAAGCCAGAAAGCGATCTGCGTCTATCAAATAAAAACAAACCTGAAAAATCCTTCAAAATGGATATGGTACAACTTAGGTGTTGTTGCGATTCGTTCCTATACTTATATGATTTTATGGTAAGAAGTCGATAATGCCATATGGGTGCATTGCAAAGACCTATTCACTGCTTGTTATTTAAATATATCATGGTAAAAAACATAACAACGGCAGTTTTTTTGTCCCCCTGTCTAGGGGTAATAAATCGGTTTTGAACGGTTGAATTGCATTATAACAATGAGAAATATGGCTTGCTATCTGATATCAATATGGATGCCGGCCTCTTCCGTATACGCCACAGCTTGTCCCAAATACGATCGGACAGGGCCCTCTAAACGTTTATTCACTGTAATATTTAAAAAAATACTTTGGACACGTTAATTTGAAGCTTATTTTCATACAACAGTCTTTCACTTGAACCCGTTAAGAGTGCTTTCACATTGATTAAAGGTTCTGAAATATTTATAAGGGTCTAACAAAAAAGAAACCCCATTGTTTCTGCCATAACGAAAACCCATTTTCAACTATACGAACCTAACGGACTTCATGGTGTTATATTGGTTGAAACCCCAAACGGTCCGTATGCGTCAAGAAAGTTTTCTTATTTCCCTTACGTCCCTAGAGGTCCAATGACTACCAACCTGACTAGTCAACCTCAATTAAAAAATGAGTTGGCGCAATTTGTCTTGTTAGAACTAGGAGCCATTTTTCACCCTAAACACCTATCAGCAGGGTTCCGCACCGCGATTTTTGAAAAGTTGGAAAATGACATTTATGGATTTAAAAGGGATACAGGACCTTACACTTAAAGAACCTTAATCAATACCCTGCAAATCCTTTCAGAAGTTCTTTGAACACCAGAGAGTTTTAGAGACGAAAATTAAGAACCAAAACGGGCTTAAATTATTTTTCAAATAACGCGGGCATACCAAAGGATGATCCTAAGCCTATTTAAAACGTGAAGGTTATACGGAAACCCAGAGTGCTGCATACGGCACAAAAAGAATATATGTTGCAATTTTTTTAAGTGCATCACTTGTTTAATATAATGTATCTCTAACGTCCATACAGGAAAACCTGACGCTCACTGCAAAAAAGTGAGGTAGCGTTATTTTTCCTGTTAGATCTAGGAGCAATCCCCTTACCCAAGGCAGAGGTCCGCTCGTTTTTTTTTTCAAAAGTGCATTTTTAATGCAGTTTAGGGACGTTAGTGGTATAGTTTAAGTAGAATTTATTCAATCTCGTGATTCGTTGTAGATCACCAGTGTAGCCGTATTTTGAGCCCCTAATTGATTTTTCTTGAATATTTTTTGTTTTCAGTATTTACTTTAACTCTTCCAGAGTCAAGATCTGTATGCTCTGAGGTCTTTTATTGGACGTAGGACTACCAACGATACCCATGTCGGTTTATGGAAAATAAATCCCCCCCCCCTTCCTCGGAGCATATTGCTGATTTTGGCACCAGGTAATTTATTTGTCTGAATTTGTTCATAGTCAAAGAGAATTTGATGAGAGATGTATTGTAGACTTCTAAATGAGTAGTACACGGTCCGTGCTATGTTTACACAGTCACCTGTTTTTATCTTGGTATTTGCGTTTCTTTCTAACACATGTATTGGTTATGTTCGTATCCGTTAAGGGCAGTAACTTCTATGGTAACGGTATCCTTTATAGTTGTTGCTAAATAGATGGCATTATCCGATCGCTTTATCCCATTTAGTTACTACTTTGCGATGCGTTCTGCAACCATCAGAATACTCAGTCGTAGCCTTCCTTATGCGGTACTTTGCTTCCGTCTTTAGAAATCGCAGAAACATTTTTCTGTAAGTTGTGCCACGAGGACTACCCCCCCCCCCCCCCCACATCACGCCGGTATACAGTTAAAATTACAAGTTGCTAATATTGGCCACTTGCCGGCAGTTAGGGATGAAAAGGTATATGTAAACGAACATTTGAAATTTGAAATAAATTTGAAAGACTCTTTGTAATTCCATAATATTCAAGGAAACAACGCATAGCGGTATTTCTGAAGTGATCGCAATATGGAAACCAAATGTTTCCTGACTATTAGTCATTTAAACTTTATACCAAGTTAAACGGGTAACATTATTATTTTCCCTAAAGGTGTCTTTCGTGATCCTAGCATTTTTTATGGATCACTAGAGGTAAATTTAAGGTAATTTCCTAATTTGCAGTTAAATCTGACGGTGTGTTTTGATGTCATACGAAAAATGTTTGTATCACTGTGACCCATAGGCCACTGTTTTGTAATTTCTGTCCGTTTACGGGCAGAAGATATAAAATTACAAATTTCTTCCAGATCGAATACTTTATTTAGGCCAACAGTTCACATGATACAAAAATCTCATTTTTTATATAAGTCGAGGGACGAGACTGTAGATCACGAAATGCCCCTTTAAGGAACTATTTTCTGCACTACTCTGGGCGTCTATTTTTAGGTGTTTTGTTTGGTGTCTAATTTGCCACAAAGTTCAAAACTTATATCAAGAACAATTCCTCTATCATGCTGTCACGATGTCCTTCGGTTGGAGGTGGCTTCGAGTAACAAATTAGACAGACAGTTAGACAGTTAGACATTATTTTATTCACACCTCATCTTCCATGATTATACATTAATGACAATACAATAACATTATCGAATTATAGTGTTTAAACAATGGAAGAATTATACAGTGTACACTCTCAGAAAAAAAGGGTTCATTTAAGAACCCTTTTTTGTCCCGTATATAGAACCCCAAGAGCTCTTACGGTTCTATAAAGAACCTTAAAAGGTTCTACAAAGAACCTTCAAAATTTAGGTAGGCCTGGGATCTCATCACAAAGTTTAGAAGAGTGACAACAGTGTTTACAATATTAATTTTTTTTGGGGGGGGGGTTTACAAACTCATTTTTTGGCCAAAGAATTTTTTGAAGAACCTTAAGGGGTTCTTTACTAGGGTTTCAAAAAGGGTTCTTCACTATAATAAGGTGCTTCAATGAACAATTTTCTTGACTGAAGATCCTTTGTTGGTTCTTCAAAGCACCCATGGGTTATAAAAAATTACCAGTAAAGAACCCTTAAAGGTTCTTCAACCAGTGAAGAACCTATTTGAAACCCTAGTAAAGAACCCTATAAGGTTCTTCAAAAAGTTTCTTGGGCCAAAATATAAAGTTTGTAAAACCAAAAAAGATTAATATTGTTAACACTGTCTGTCACTCTTCTAAACTTTGTGATGAGCTCATAAAGAAATTTCCAAGGCCTACCTAAATTTTGAAGGTTCTTTGTAGAACCTTTTAAGGTTCTTTATAGAACCGTAAGAGCTCTTGGGGTTCTATATAAGGGACAAAAAAGGGTTCTTAAATGAACCCTTTTTTCTAAGAGTGTATATGCAGTATACAATAATGAATACAATAAGCATCCAAATTCAAATCTATAATAATTATATATAATTATTACGTGAGTTGAAATACAGTTAAGATTTGGTAATTTAAACACAAACGATTATAGAAAGCCATAATAACTTGTTGAAATAATAATAATGAGTATGGGGAAGATGTGTGTGGGAGAGGCCATTAAGATCAAATGAACTTTAAGATTGACCCCACCCAGTAGAAAGTGGGACTTATTGAGGGCCATCAAAGGCGGGACAAAAACAAGCAAGACAGCAGGACAAAACAAAACAGGACAGGACCGGGGGTTACAGAAAGTGATTGTCAATAATGTGTATAATATCAGGGTAAAAAACATAACAGTTGAGATGGCGAAGTTAATGAGTGCTATATCGGGAAGAGTGCAACAGAATAAGCACAACGAACAAATTGTAACAAATTGTATACAATTCTATGCATTGTGTTAATTAGCAACATATAATAAGTGGCATTGTGGTTCTTGAGAGGGGAAAGACCTCATTGTCGCATATTTCTTTTCTTGGGACGTTAACACTAAATGGAATTGGCAACGACAACAATTTTCGGCTGCAAGACGACAACGCCACGCCGCACAGGTCCACTGCAGTGACAAGTGAGACAATTTCTTGAGGCAGAGGGGGTTGAGCAGATACCATGGCCTTCTTGCACCCTGCTATGAACCCTGTCGAGCATGCCTGGATGCCTTAGGCCGAGCCATCAATGACAGGGACAATCTTCTTCAAACTCTGACCGATGAGTGGGACGCTCTGCCCATTGACATCATAAACAACCTTGTGGACAGTATGTCGCGACGTCTTGACGCACTGATTCATGCCAAGGGTGGCCATACTCGATATTAGGGACTGATTGACATTTAAAACAGTACTATTGAACATTTCGATACATGAAATCACCCAAAAATATGTTATCTGTAAAACTGACTGATGTAAACAAATTGTAACAAAATCCTTAATATGCTGCTCAAATACCCCTCTTGCTTTCAGGGCTAAGGACACAGTTCGTAAAGGTTAATTGTGGACTGAGTTCATAGTGATATGTTCGGAAGAGACTTATCAATGTAGTAATGCGGCGATATACACTCTAAATATCACAAATAACTCACACTGTAAGAATCATTCCATAACAAAGTTGAAATTAATAGTAGGGTCAAATATAGAGGTCCTGTGACCATTTTGCCGGGAACTACTTTTGAGAGTGGTTTTCGAGGGTGCCGAATACTTTAAGCTGGGTCCTACCTCACCAAATGGTGGGGAACTATCAATAGAGTCCGCTTTTCAAAATGGCTGCCAAAATGACCTAGATATTTTAACTTGTGCTAAAATATAAATGCCTTTCACTCATATTTGAGCATCAACTTGACCAACCAAACTCATACAATTTCTGCTTTATTCTCTCTACTCTTAAAATTAATATAAGCTCAAACACCTTTTATATAATTCTTTCTCATAGAGGAATTAACAACCATATTAAATTCACACTACCACTGATGCTATTATCTTATTGTGCAAGTATATATTTGCCTAAGTTCCAACCTCAAGTTAAAGCAGTATAGCTCAGTATTGGTATTGGTTCGAGGTCATCTTGGGGTAAATTTACTCGATGCATAGACTTTGCTGTAACTGGGAAAAGTTTGTTCGTATTATCTCATAAAAATCCTACGACATCACTTTCAACAGCAACTGAGCATTTCCTCCAGTTTGATCTTGAACCTTTAACCCTTGTCCAACTAAGGGTTTTTGTACTACGTTCACGACCAAGAGGGGGGGAGTGGTTATCCAGCCCTGATTTTTTCGTAATTAAGCGACAAACATCATCTTGTTTGGTATCAGTGTGTAGGTACATATGTCATTTCTGCAAATCAAGTACAAACATATCAAGTTTTAACAATATGATGGTATAGTGACGTCATAACTGAGAGCTTATTTTTACGCAAATTTGTAAGCAAATCGCCAAAATCGATGGTTTTTCGACCGTTTTTGCCAGTCATGCAAGCAAAATTGGTATTTATTTGCCAATGATGGGTGCCAAAGTAAGCATACACATGCTATTACTCTAAATAATAAGAAATAATAAGAAAAAAATACGAGTATTTGCTTACAGTAGCATCATACTTACATAAAGTACCATTTTTGGCATTTTACACATGCAGTAAAGTATAGGAAGGTGGCAACCACCCCACCCCTACACCTTCCGACTTTGACGGGACGCCCTGACCTCCCTGAAGGTGGTACCTCCATTTTTTTCGCTAAACTGACCGCAAAGGATGA
Organism: Ophioderma brevispina; assembly: GCA_023653785.1. Lineage (NCBI taxonomy): Eukaryota > Metazoa > Echinodermata > Ophiuroidea > Amphilepidida > Ophiodermatidae > Ophioderma > Ophioderma brevispina. Next base: position 48,462 of record JAMKCH010071803.1, read on the forward strand.
ACTTACAATTACTTTAAATCCTTAGATCGTATTCGTTTGCGTTTTTGTGCGACAGGGGATCATCCGTTGGGAGTGGGGGTGGGGGATGGTTACCCCCCTTGGTTGGACGACGGTTAAAGCCATATACCTGAGTAAATTTGTCAGAACCTTGACAAACTAAACCTTAATTTAATCCTCTCAACAAGGCACTATTGAAACACAAACAGCAAAAAAATGACATTAGCATTTACTATAACAATTCTATGGGAGTAAACACCACACCGCACTAAAACGTCAGACCATTGAAACCATTTTTATTCAATAAGGGCTGTATTCGCAAACGGCGTTTGAAATAAACGGTGGTTAGGCCTAAACTGTGGTTAGCTAAACGTACAGTTTAAAAATTCGCAGGTTAAATATTTTAACAAGTCGTTTAGCTAACCACGATATTTAAACGCCGTAAATATCATCCACCGCACTGTGACTTATCTTCTCCTATAATATAACGTGCGCGTCAACCAATTTTATATGTTAGATAATTCCTTCCCTAGTTTAAATGCTACGCATGAAGTCCACGGGTAAATTTAGAAAATGTCGCGTTATGTAAGGAGCTTTAGAATTTGTTCAGTGATGGAGAGAAAAATAAAATGCACCGGGTCTATTTAAAACTGTTGTATGTCGCTGAGTTGCACTGCTTTCAGTTAGTACTATATATACTTGATAGCATACACGAGCATACAAAATAGGCGCAAAAGGAAAAATGGATGAGAAGAAATCAACTGAAGACTTGGAAGAGAAAGATAGAGAAATAGAGGAGAAAGGTCTAGCCACGAGTATCACATATAGCTAAAATATCAGACACTTGATGAAAGCGTGAAGTTAAGCACGCCTTAAACTACCAACGGGCCAAGTCTAAGTTTAACAGCGTTTTAGACATGTTTAACGATGTTCGGCTAAAATTTAAACAACATTTAAAGTTAACCATGCTTTGAGAATTGCGTTTATTTTAGCGATTTAACCAGTGACTAGCGTTAAACATCGTTTGAGAATACGGGCCTTAATGTTTTCGGCAATAGAAAGCAAGTAATAGAATGTATATGGATTGCTATGAGACACCAATCCAAACTTACATTAAAAAATGTAAATCCACATCCAGTGAAATATAAATCAAATAGATTATAAACTGTATTTAAATTTTAATTTGTCCTCCATTTTAATCGAAGAAATTGAGAGAGTGGTAAGCTTGCATGAATCTTGTATTTATTCTCAGTGACATTTGGGGCTATTTGCCTAATAATTATGAATGTAAAACCCAGATAAAATATGATTAAAGAGTTTTCACGAATGTACTTCATCAAAATAAAAAAGTGTTCATAAAATATTATTGTATATGTCGATCTTTAGAATTAAAATGATTTCGTACAAACGACATGTATAATTAATACAAGTATAAATTCAAATGACTTGGTAGTAAGATAAAGCTTTATTGTTTTTGTTGAAATGGTGATCCTTGATTCATTTTACTCTGCAGAAAATTCTACCTATGAAGTTTGGAAATAAATTGCTAGCAATATAAATAGTGTGATACTCACGTGTGTTAAAAAGTCAAAAGTGTATTTAAATCGAGATAAGGAGAGATAGCGTAACTTTCACTGGTAGCTTAATTACTATGAAAGTAAGTGAATAGCTCAAAATATGTTATTATACAGAATACTGAGACATTCTCTTCAAAGGCACTGTTACTTTGTTTTAGAAGAAATCTTAGGGTAATCCATGGAAAGACGGAATAGAAGTACTATTTACAGACTACGATAAATAATATAAAAGGGCTTGCTAAAGTTGTACGTTTTTATTTGTCCACAAAAATCGATTTCAGAAATACTAGGTAAATGCTGTTTTGGTTTTGCTTTTGTTTAAAGAAAGTTGTTGTTAAAAGGCGGAGCACGATTTGTTATATAAACATTCCTAAATCAAAGGGGGGTATTTAAATACGTAATACCGGTCATATGAGACACCGGGTAACGCTAGAGAAGTTCCAATGTATTAGTTAAAAGAATCAATTTCTTTCATTTAATAGTGAGACATTTTGCTATTAACAAAGGCAAGCATTTTATCACTATAATTTTCGAAATAACTATTGCAAATTGTTTATCGTTAACAATAAATACGACTCATAAAACTATTATCTAAGGTGAAAGACAATATATATTTTGCTTTTCCTCGTGAACATTACCAATTTCTATAACTTTGAATCATAACTTTAAATATATCTATATATCTATATATTATATATATATATATATATATATATATTGCCTATTGCCAATTAATTTAGTCGTTAGGCCTATGATTGTATATGCAGCTCCTAAATACCAAAAAGATGTGTAATTATGATCACTCTTTCTGCAGTACACTGTAGTTATCATGCACTCTTTTTTTTTTTTTTTTTTTTTGTCCACAAAAATCGATTTCAGAAATACTAGGTAAATGCTGTTTTGGTTTTGCTTTTGTTTAAAGAAAGTTGTTGTTAAAAGGCGGAGCACGATTTGTTATATAAACATTCCTAAATCAAAGGGGGGTATTTAAATACGTAATACCGGTCATATGAGACACCGGGTAACGCTAGAGAAGTTCCAATGTATTAGTTAAAAGAATCAATTTCTTTCATTTAATAGTGAGACATTTTGCTATTAACAAAGGCAAGCATTTTATCACTATAATTTTCGAAATAACTATTGCAAATTGTTTATCGTTAACAATAAATACGACTCATAAAACTATTATCTAAGGGGAAAGACAATATATATTTTGCTTTTCCTCGTGAACATTACCAATTTCTATAACTTTGAATCATAACTTTAAATATATCTATATATCTATATTATATATATATATATATATATACATGATATATATATATATATATATATATATATATATATATATATATATATATATATATATATATATATATATATATATATATATAAAAGCAAGAGATTGGGCGGTTCTACTTATACAACACTGTTGCCCCATTCGTGAAGACATGGAACTGTCAACTTATATAAATGTAAGAAATTGGAATAGGACGTTGCAGTAGTATCAGGTTCTTTATTGTGCCATAGCTATCGCCCTCCGGGCTTAATCAGTGGCTGTACAAGAAGATAAAGCGAAAGAGAATACAATAATGCATAATAATAATAATAGACGTATGATCACAAAAATAATTGCAATAACTATAATAATAATGTATAATTTCATTCTATTCACCATTATTATGATAATGGAGTGCATGATAATAAGTGTACTGCAAGGAAAGAGTTGATCATAATTACACATCTTTTTGGTATTAGGAGCTGCATATACATAATAGGCCTATGCCCAATTAATTGAAGTCGCTTGATTTATCTTGTACAGCATGATTGAAGCCCGGAGGGCGAAGGGCGATAGCTATGGCACAATAAAGAAACCTGATACTACGCAACGTCTCACGTCCCTTCCAATTTCTTACATTTATATATATATCATATATATAGAGAGATATATAGCTCAAAAAGTCGTAGGTCAAATATCGCAATTAAAATCGTAATAAATGTAGACAGAGAGAATGACAGTCACACGGATTTTTTCGCTGCAAGAAAAATCCGTGTGACTGTCATTCTCTATGGTCTGACATTTATACTATAGATTAGAGATTAAGAAGAGAGAGATAGCGATAGAGAGAGAGAGATGAGGATATATATATATTAGATTATATAGATATACATATATATATATATATAGATATATATATATATATATATATATACCCAGAAATAGAAATTTTCCAAACCCCCAATCATTTAATATATAAGTGCATCAGAACAGCTAAGGATTATACACCCTAATCTGGCTGCCGTTTTTAACCCTGCTTCCAATGTATGGAAAATGCACTGCTAACCACTGTTTATTACGGAACGTGGGGATTTCATGATTAACATGTTTTTAGACTTGTATGTTTTCTCCAAGTAATGCATTTGGAGAGTAGAGTTAATTTCAGGCAAAGTTACCCGCGCTCAACAATTTGCCCCCACTATTAAAGCCCGTTACCGACTTTAGAGCATTCTCGTGGCTTATTATATTCGACGACGAAACAGAAAAACAGCCTCAGTACACCAATTGCATTAAACGCTGTATGCCGCTGTCTATTGTTCTCCATTGAGTGTATCATTTGTTCAGCACTGTACCCCAGGCTCGTCTACAAGCGTCACGTTTTATTCGTAACTGTGCTATGGTAGCTAGGACACTCCCTAATGGGGGACACTCAAGGGGGGGGATGAAACGCATTCAAAACCAGTCGCCGTGCTGGGCGCTGACATTTTGAGTATTGCACGGAATAATTATCAGTTTGGGGGTTGTATACACACAAATGTCAATTCGATACAAACAATCCGCCAAATCAAAATATCAGTTGTTGGATGTTGGGTGCTATTGGGTGGTAAAGTTTGTCCTACCATGGCTACACAACGATGAAATTGGCCACACAGTCGTCTTGATTTAAATAAACCGCCTCCCAATGAATATCATCTTTTCACCTAAGCGCGCATTGCATTATGAGAAAAAGAGTATCTGAGCACAACGATCCAGGTAACTATTATTACACCTGGCCACCCCTCTAACCCATACATTAATTTGTATCACAACCTACTTAGTGGATATGCAAAGCGTCACCCACAGTATGTGAAGAAGCGGAGGCAGCCTGCTTTTTCTATGTTGGTACTCTAATGTTATTCTTTTGTGGTCGGCAAAACCTGCGAGACGGTGAATTTCTAACTAGTACGTAACGGTTGCCTCTCTATCTATATAAACTCTTTGTGTTACACTCCGTTTCTTTACCACACAAACACCGTCACAAGTACTAAAATTATGATACGGAATAAAGTGAGAGCGGTTAATCTAATCACCCACTGATTGATGACATGCAGCCTTGATCCTAAAATTTATCTGCAAATTGAAAATTAATCCATTATCTGTATGGAGTATCCCCGAAAGTGAGGGAGTCGAGAAGACGTAAACTAAAGAAAACTTTAGCATGCCTATTAGGGGTTCTAATCTCTTATGCCCTTTGCATTTCATTTGCTGCCCTTTTTTCAAAAGCAATGTGAATTTCAAAATGTGTGCGATGTTTACGCAGTTTTCACGTTTTACACTAGTTAATATGGATCAAATAAGGGATTAAATTTACCGCTTCACTTTGTTACACGAAATCAATGACAAAATGGCCGCCACCGTTAACTACTTTTGCCTATATCTTGGTCCCCGAGACTCGTAGAGGCAAAATTCTGGTGTCTACACCCATGTCTTTAGGGTAAAAGAATTCAATAACACCATTGATAACAAGACTGGACCATTCAGTTGCGGCAGGCATCTTGAATTTCAAAATGCCCCCCCCCCCAAGAAATTGGATTCTATTACAAACCTTCACCTAGAGGTAGAAGCATGATTCTGGTGTCTATACCCATGTTTACAAGGTCAAGGAATCCAAAAAGATCAAAGGTAACTTTACTGGGTTCTTTGTTTGTGGCAGCCATTGGTTGTTTGGTTGAACGTAATTCCCTCCTTTGAAGATAGGAGCACCAATTAAGTATAGAAATATAGTGTCAAAATTGAACAAAAGTCATTCATTTGGTACATGTGATGAGAGTTGCCGAATTTGACATATTTTGAAGGGACATTTAGGACTATGGCCAAAACACAGTGACATAGTTGGTAGTGAACAAATGTGGTGGTGATAGAGTTGGCAGTGTCATTGGTAATGACATGGTTGGTGGTGACACATGTATTTAACAATGTTCCTTTAAAGGCATCTTTGACATAAGTTGACAATATCGATAGTGCACACTTATTCAGTTCATATGTGCACTAGTTCTGGCGTGAGTTGAGATTTTAATTTGGAAAGTGACTTTTCAACCTGAACTTTTGAAAAAAGGGCATCAAATGAAATGCAAAGGACTAGGACATAAGAGATTAGAAACCCTGATAGGCATGCTAAAGTTTTCTTTAGTTTCACGTCTTCTCGCTCCCTCAAATTCTGGGATAGCTCCATATATATAATTTGGTTTAATTTTTCAATTTGCAGATAAATTTTAGTATTCAATGCTGCATTTAACCAATCATGTGGGTGATTAGATTACCGCTTACACTTTAAAAGGCTTTGGTGGTACTTAAAACAATAAAATTTACCAATATGGAGATGGTGGACGTTTCATAAGTATTTTAACACTTAAGTACCTAAGGTGTTTTCACTCACGTTGGTGGCCAAGGGGGAGGTTCCATGGAACCCCCCCCCCCAAGGAAACCATTTTCCCAAGGTATTTTCAATGAAACTCATACCACTTTTGAGAGGCATAAGATAAGGCCACAGGTGCAATATAAATGAGTTCCGGTTTTATCGGTCTTGACTTATGGGCAAATCATTGTTTTCGACATGCGTCAAATTGCTCAAAAAGTAGTATGATTTTTCTGCGACCTTGCTTCCACAGCATACACATTGCAAATCATTTTGATGTTATATATGCTCTAGAAGGCCATTTACTATATTAAACACAACTACTACATTTTGTACATTCCTTATTGTTGTGGGGGCAGTCATATTTGCCATAGGTTTGTACAGCAATGGCGCGCATCGTCGATGATGGAATCGCTTGTTTTAAGCACATAACGGGTTAATTATTTTTTCTGATTATGTAATAATTTTGTTCATGCATATGAACATACATACGCGAAACTATTCTGGCAACATGGTTTGCTCTTTTTATTTTTAAAATCACACTCCCGTTGGTGCCTAAGGTGGGGGGTCCTAGGAGCCAAGCTAATTATATCATTAACGGGCATAGACATTTTAGTAATTTTTTTTAATGGAAGAGCGCATCGATAAGAAGTATAAAGCGGTCTTATCAAAATTAAAACAAAAATAATGGTACTCATTAAATTCAGATGGCAGCCAGTTCAATATTTCAACAGTAGCATACAAAAACGAATGTATTTCTAACTCGGTAAGTCTCATTTAGATAATATCAGATAATGTTGGCTGTGATGCATACGACATTTCAGTTCCCAGAAACAATGGAAATAACAAAACCGCAGTCAAAGAGGGAAATAATTGTTAACTGAAGGTAAGTCAAAGTTCAATATTCGTTGTACTTCCAACTACATATTTAAAGGCAACAATTTGTTTATCCGTAGGGCAATTCAAAGTTCAATATTCTTGTACTTCAATGTAGTTCGAATTCTTTTCCTCGGGGGATGGGGGGGGGTGGCCATTTTATTCACTAGGCGTTCCCCGGGTTTCGCGATCACCTGGGTTTTCGCGATCACCTGGCTTGAATCACTCTTGGGTGTTTCACGGTCTTTGACCCTTGGACTGATGACCCTGATGGACCTTTCGTGACCTTTCAAAAAACCCCCTCTCGGCGGGGGGGGAGTCGGAAACAATCGACCCCACCCTCCAGTTTCATGTCCATAAACCCCGCCGTCCACGTTGGGTCACCGCCATTTGACCTGAATGACCCTGCATGACTTATCCAGTGACCTTTAAAATTTTTTGCACTTACATCGACACCCACCCACCACGTTTTGTCTGGGGTTGACTACATCCAAACCCACCAAAGTTTGACTCCTTTGACCTTAATTATTTAATTTATCCCCATGATGACCTTTGATCCCAAACCAATCAACCTCGGTCTTTCGGGACGTCAAGGGTACCCACCTACCAAGTTTCGGGAACCTGCGACCCTCGGTCTACGAGAACACTACGTTTAACATCCTTTGACCCTTGAATGTACCCCGAATGACCTTGTGTTCCCTTCAAAATTTGGCATCAAAAATACGACCCCCGCCAAGTTTCATGTCCATACACCAATGTTTGCCCCCTTTGAACACTCATTTGACCTTGATGGCCCCTGATGACCCTTTGATCCACTAACCAATACAACCCCCGTTATTGGTACTCCACGGTCCAAGGGGCACCCACCCATCCCCACCAGTTTCAGGAACGTTCAACCCTCGGTCTCCGAGAAAATAGAACGCGGTCCATTTGACCTTTTTTGACCTCGACTGACCCTCGATGACCTTTGATCCACTAACAAATACAAACCCGGTCTTCGGAAGACAACAGGGGCATCCGCCACAAAGTTTCAAGAACGTGCGACCCTCGGTCTCCGAGAAAATAGACGCGGTCAGACAGACAGACAGACAGACACACTGACAGACCACCGGTATTATTATATAGATAACAATTTATTGTCACTCTACAACTACATATTTTAAAAGGCCACAATTATTAACCGTAAGGCAAGTCAAAGTTCAATATTCTTGTACTTAAATATAGTTTGATTTACACTCAGCCATTTATAATAACAAATTATTGTCAATCTACAACTACACATTTTAGAAGGCAACAATTTGAAATTTGATAACATACCATTTAATTCCCTAATCCAAATATAAAAAATACAGCAAGTAAACTTGCGTCATCCCCCTGGCAAGATGGCAGTCTGAAACATGACCTCAGATGACCTTTGACCTTGGTCCATGACCTTTGACATCGTCCACACATGAAGGAACCCCTAATGCACCTTAACCCCAAGTCTGATATAAAATTGGATTAAGCCCAAATTAATTGGTCGAGCTTTGAGTTGCAAAAATATTGTAAAGAAGGGACCGCCCAGGTAACACGCTGTAATAGCCGTTACACTACAGCATAGTGACATGTGGGTGTGCATTATATAAGCATACTATATATAGGCCTGTAAAAAACTCATAGCGAGACCAATTAATATTGGGCGTAAATCATCCAATGTTATCATTATCATGTTTTGGATCCGATATTTTCCCACACTTGGACTTCTCAAAACATGATAATGGTTTAAATCGGACTTAAACTTTTCGAAGGAGACGCGAAAAACGAAAACCTAACCAAAACCTAACCAAACTGGAACACACAAATACACATACATACACATACATACGGACATTCGCACCCTTGCAATATCCCCCTTTGCTTTTCAAGCCAGGGGGATAAAAATATAGAAGCCACCTAATAGTTTGCGCATTTGATGCCACATTTATAGGAATAGCCACAATAGTTTTGGAATGGCGCCCATTTTAATGAAAACGATTACCCTGGTAACAAAAGCAATATAGTTTGGTGTCTTATCGTAATGTTTTTGGGTTTGTTGTCTATTTTGCTACATTTTTTTTGTCTTTTTTGGGTAATATTGACACCTAGGAACTCGAATTTGGTTGTTCCCATTTTTTTCGACCACCCGTTTGGCAGCCATCTTGGATTTTAAAATGGCCGCTATTTTCAATATATTTTTTCCCATATCTCCATTTGTGGGCGACTTAGAAAGGTAAATTGGTGTCTATACCCATGTATGTGATGCTATAGAAACCGTTATTTAAGTTGCAACTAATTTCGTTTCATTATATAGTACTGTGGTCTTCAATAATGCCGCCAACCGACTAACTGTTAGGATTCAAAAATCAGCATAACCTAGAATTTATCATTTATTGAATGAGTTCGCAGAGATTTGTGGGGTAATGTACGTGAAAAATAATTGGTAAAAGTGAAAATTACAACAAAAAAATAAGAAAAGCAGACAACTGCATTGAGTAAAACAATGATATGTAATAAAGAAGAGAAAAAGTAGAGACAAAATAGAAGCTTACTCAAAGAAAATATTGACAAAGGAACGATTACAGATTAAAAGGAGCCAGTCTGTTTATTTACATGGAAGAATATTGTGGACGTCAAGAGCAGATTTTTAGTTGGATGTGACTTAGTAGAGGTGTAATACCGACTTAATATCAGAAAAATTAAATCTAAGAAGATAGGATGTTTCTGAAATGGACCTTTGTTGAGGTGTTGGAGTAGTTCTAGGCTTCTATGCTAGCCAGATGTTAAGATTAAGAAAGCTCTCACTACTATCACGATTGTTGAGAGAATATCCATTGTCAGCTGACAAGACAATGTTGATTAAAAGGTAACAACCCTTTTTGGTCAGTAAAATCTCAAAGTTGAGTAAACCTTACACATTGTTGTTTTTAATCAACGGAAAGAATAATTGTTCCCTTTTTTGATCAGTGCAGTCAAACGCTAGTATCAACTTAGTGGAGGGAAATTGTGGAATCCCCAGTATCTCAAACATGGTATTAACACCATTTTAAGCCCAGTATGTTATTCAACAAGTCAAGATCGGCCAAAGTGAATTTACCATATAATAGAATTCAAGTAGTGCGCCCGCCAAACGAAATATTTTAACTTTAATTATGGTTTATAGATACCTCAGTATCACAACTGGGTGTTTGCCACGTTTTAGTCGCTATATTTTGTTCAGAAGTCAGATATCGGCTGAAGTATATTTAACATTTTGAATTCAAGATGGCCGCCAAAAAATAGCTCAACTTAAAATAAGTGTTTCTTTAGAAACACTAGTATCACAAACATAGGTATGGTCACCTCATTTGTTCATCGCTGTATTTTTCTGAATCAAGAAATAACAAGTCTAAAGTTAATATTCAACATGCCGGCCATTTTGATCAGATGGCCGTCCAAACAAAATTTAGCGAAACTTATTATTTTTTTTTTATCGAAACCGTAGATCACAAACAATGTGTATTGCCACCGTATTTTAATCCAGTATGTTCATTCCTAAAGTCAGATACAGGACAAAGTTGTTTCAACTTGCAGGCCATTTTGAATTCAAGATTGCCACCAAACGAAAATTAAATTGCAACTTAAAAAAAATGGTTCCTTAAAACGTTAGTATCACAAACAGTGCATTGCCACCGTGGTTTACAACTGTATTTATTCAGAAGTCAATATACAGGAAAAGTATATTTCCCCAAACGTGGCCGCCATTTTTGAATTAAAGATGGCCGCCACACGAAATTATTTGCAACTTAAATAACGGTTTCTATAGCAACCTTAGTATACAACATGGGTATCTACACAAATTGGTACCTGTCTATGTCCCGCCCACAAACTGAGATATGATGGAACATATGTTGAAAATAGCGGCCATTTTGAAAGCCAAGATGGCTGCCGACGGCTGGTCGAAAAAAATGGGAACAACCAATTTGTGTTCCTTGGCCTCAATTTTACCTCAAAATACCGAAAAATCAAAATGTAGACAAAATTCCATTAATACCACAAGGACCATACTAGTATGGGTCCTTAAAATCGTAGTGTTTATGGGTTTGTTGGTATTTATGCTACCAGTTTGTTGGTTTGTTTTGTCTGTTTTGGGTAATATTGACACCTAGGAACTCGAATTTGGGTTGTTCCCCTTTTTTCGACCAACCGTTTGTCAACCATTTTGGATTTTAAAATGGCCGTTATTTCAATATATTTCCCCATATCTCCATTTTCGGACGACTTAGAAAGGTAAATTGGTATAAATTACCCATGTTTGTGATGCTATAGAGCCGTTATTTAAGTTGCAACTAATTTCGTTTGTTGCAGTTATAGTACGCAACTTCACGCTCATACTGTGGTCTTCAATAAGGCCGCCAACCGACTAACTTTTGTTAGGATCCAAAATCAGCAACCGAATTTATCTTTAGTGATGAGTCGCATAGAATTGTGGGGTAATTGTGGTGAAAAATATTGTAAAAGTGAAAATTACAACAACAATAAGGAAAGCTACCTGCGTGATTAAACAATGATCTGTAATACGAAGAGTCAAAAGTAAAGACAAAATAGACCTTACCCAAAGAAAATAGTGACGAAGGAACGATTACAGATTATATGGAGGAAGCCCGTCTGTTTATTTACATGGAAGATATTGTGGACCTCACGAGCAGATTTTTAGTTAGATGTGCTTAGTAGAGGTGCACTACCGACTTAATAGCAAGAAAAAATTAATCCAGAAGCAATAAGACTGGTTCTGAAATGGACCTTTGTTGAGGTGTTGGAGTAGGTCTAGGCTTTTCTATGCTAGCCAGATGTTACAGATTAAGAAAACTCTCACTCATCACAATCTCATCATCTATATTTTATTTCCATGTCAATCAAATGATACAATTAGTTTACAAAGCATATAAATAAACAATACCCGAACTCATTTGTAGTTACACGGAGAGTCAACCAAAAGGCCAAGGATGGCCAGAGGTAAGGTTTGACCACCTTCGGAATGTTACAACTATTTTGTACCAAAAATATCTATATATACGACATGCGACAATATAGTCACGTAATAACCAACATTGTGTAATTTCCAAGATGCCCTTCTTATTGATACTGCATAATTATGAAGGATTTCAAATTATACTTTGGAAACATTTCAGATTTTGGGCAATTTTTAAATCACTATTCAAACCATTCCAAAATACTGGTCCCGATGTACGAACTCCTTTTGATGCAAAGGCGGTTTTATTTCTCACTTAATTGATAATCGTTTACATTTTCTTGTATATGGGAATGAATGGGGTGGGCTTTTAGCAAAATATGGGTTAAATATACAAGGAAACGACCCATTGAAAGTTTATACATAAAAATACAAGGTTGAATTTAACAAGTCATATATTAAGTAATTTTAAGTCCTTGAACACTGTTCCCGAATGTGCTCTGAAATGAGATAGACATATATTTCTAAAAGCCCTTTTTTGTAATTTTACTAGTTTAGCTACGTAATTGTGTGTGTGGTTTCCCCAAACGAGAAGTCCATACGATAAGTACGGTAAATCAATGAACAAAATACAATAGAGAATGCTTTAGAAACCAATATTTCAACTTATTGAGAATACCACATTACGATAATATGTTATTTGACACCGATTCTATTGATATTTAATGAACAAATATTGTTTCATCAAAGAATAATTCCCAAAACCTTTGTCTTGTTAACTCTTATAATGTGGACTGCTCCACAAAACCAGAACAAAGTCGCCAAAGTACTTAAGGAGACGATATCATAACTTTGATACAATCATAGAAAACAAAATTTCAAAGGCATATATTGAATTTTCTGATGGACAAAAGGAAGTGCCATGTTTTACATGTTATACATCATTTTAAAGCTTGTTTTCTCAACATTTCACATCTGCACATATCTCAAAATGAAAATTTTCCGACTTTATCCGGGTTTTGTGGGACAGGTCACAAATTACAACATTTACACCACATTAATATCCGTTTTGAATTTGAATGTTTTGGCGTAGGGGTACCCATATCATGAAATTTCTTTTTTCAGCCTTAATTGGAGAGTTTGTTCGCTTTAAACCAATCCGAAACTTTGTCCAATTCACTGTTAATCACATTCACCTGATTTTAAGGTCTTGGTCTGAATATAAAATTGTGGTGTCATCTGCAAACAAGACAAAAGTTAAGACTGGGGATGTATTGATGATGTTGTTAAACATACAACATGAATAAAAGAGGCCCTAATATCGAGCCTTGTGGGTACGCCACAAATTAGATTTTCCCAAGTTTGATTTACATGAAATTATGTATACATATTGTGATCTTGTGATTGAAATAACTTTTAAACCACTCTACAACAACTCCCCTAAAACCATAGTATTCTAATTTATATAATAAGAATGTCATAGTTATAGTGTCAAAAGCCTTAGAATAAATCTAAGAAAATATCCAATTGTTGTTTCATTAATGTCAGCCGCCTTGTAACATTGTCCCTATCAAATACTTGACCATCTGTGTAGGTAGTTTGTCTAAAGCCAAATTGCCTTTTTATTTCTAATGTTAACCTTATCAATAAAGATGAACACTGTTAAATACAAGTCGCTCTGAATTTTGGAAAAGCAAGGCAATTGAAACAGGTCGATAATTAGAGTAATTTCAGCATTGTCTTTTTTATATGGGGACCCTTTAGGCTTTTTAAAGTCCATGCGGCCACAGTTCCTTTGTAATCGATAAATTGAATATCATTGCAAGTGGCGTACTGATTTGCTTTACCTATTTTTTTTAACTAACTAAATTACTTATTCCGTCATGACCCGGACTTTTTTGGTTGGGATCGAAATTTCCAATATTTTTTTCAATTTCATTTCAATTATGGCATAAAAACAAGTTGTTTTGTATTGGATTTGACCAATACTCATGATAATTTTTATTTCCTTGTTCATTTTTGGCTGCTGAATTTAGGTCCAGCGTTAATTGAAAAAATATTGAAGTCGTCTGATTGTGTTTTTGGGTCATTTATAACGTCACCATTCTCATTTTTTTGAATATTGTTTTGATTACAAGTTGATTTTGTACGGCCGAGGATATATTGATTATTTTTTTCCAATTTTGTTTCTGTCATTTTTGTGGATTGATTTAAATTTCGTTCTCATACTTTCCGCTTATGCCTTTCTTATTAATTATGTATTCATTCTTATTAGTAATTTTATTAAAAAAAAAAAAAAAAAAAAAGGGAAGTTTTTAATATTTCTATACAATTTTGTTTTTATTGTTTTATACTTTTTAGTTAACCCGTGGTTAGCCATGGAGATATTGGATCCTTTTTTCTATTATACTGATTTTTTTCAATGGTATACTTCATTCGATTGATCATTAAATATTGAAATAAACTGTCTGTATCCATCATTAACATTGTCATTATGTAGAGTTATCAGACCATTAACATTAGCTACCTTTGCTTCAAATGTATAATTCCTACTTTGTGTACTTTCTTTTATAAGTTGGCCCTCAGAAGCATTTTTGTCTTTTTACCATCCATACCGTTGAAACAATTGTTGAAAGTGGGTCACTAACATCATTGACTACTATCAGAGAAGACACTTATTATTGTTAGTTATTATGTGCTCAATTAACGTTGCACTGTGATCAGTGATTCTGGTTGGCTTAGTAAATCACCGGTAAAGTTACAGGATAAAATCATATTTTAAGTATCCATGAGGTGGTCATGTGATCTTCTTTTAATAATCTATGTTAAAATCTCCATGATGTAGGTTTCCTTATTTTCCTTCACAACATCATTTAAATTGGGTTGATTTCATCAATAAAATAGTCAATGGATGTATGAGCGGCTGTATATGAACCATCACTATGTTTCTTTGGTTTTCACGATTAATTTCAATAAACAGGATTCATAGTTGGTTGTAGATTTATTTAAATCTTGCCTTACTTTGTATTTAACAGTTTTTCGATATATAAACCCTACGCCCCCTTTTTTCGGCGATGGTCCCCTATTTGTTTCACTCAAAAAACTATCCTGCTAAATAAATACTAAATTCATGGGGCTTTTCCTTCAATGATTTCTGTGTATTCCTATAACCGTGAAATTATGACCTATTTCCTTTAGCATTCGTTGAACTTCCTCAAAATTTCGTGAACTTCTCACATCTACAGGCATGGCCGTAGCCAGGGGGTGCTTGGTGCGACGCACCCCCCCCCCCAAAATGACAAAGTCCGCTTTATGATGTTTGAGTCCGCTTTGCCATGTTTAAGGTCGCGTGTTTGTCAATTAAAAGTTTGTCTAAGGGTTGTGGGTGCATGGTATATTAATGATTAAGCATGACTAAGCAGCTATTAACCATCGCATTGCGATTGTCGTTGTTACTAATACTGTTTGTTTTTCTCAACGCTGCGACGAAATTTCTTTCCTCTTCACCCCCCCCCCCCCCCCCCCCCATATCTTCAGAATTTGGAGACGACGTGACAAAATTTTGGGTCCCAACCGCGTGCGCGCGAGCCTAACTTTTTTTTTTTGGGGTACGCCAAAGTCCGCTCTGCAATCCGCACCCACCCCCCCCCGCATAAATTCCTGGCTACGGGCCTTGCTATCACGATTGATGAGAGAATATTCCATTTGTCCGGTGACAAGACAATGTCGATTAAAAGGTAACAACCCTTTTTGGTCAGTAAAATCTCAAGTTGTTAAAAAACCTTACCCATTGTTGTTTTTATCAACGGAAGATTATTGTTCCCTTTTTGATCAGTGCATGCAAACGCTAGTATCAACTTAGTGGAGGGAAATGTGTACTCCCAAGATATCTCAAAACATTACCACCATTTAAGCCCAGTATTTTATTTCACAAGTCAAGATCGGCCAAAGTGAATGTACACATATATATTGAATTCAGATAGCCGCCAAACGAAATAAGTTTCAACTTTAATGTAATGTTTATAATAGATAACCTCAGTATCACAAACATGGGTATTGCCCACCGTTTTTTTTTGGCGCTATAATTGTTATATTCAGAAGATACAGGCTGAAGTAATTTACATTTTGATTCAAGATGGCCGGCCCACAAATGCTGCAACTTAAAATAAGGGTTTTCTTTAGAAACCTTAGTAACACAAACAGAGTATTGTCACCATTTTTTAGCGGCTCTATGGTTATTCCTGTAAATTAAGATACAGGGCTAAAGTATATTCAACATGCCGGCCATTTTGAATTCAAGATGGGCCGCCAAACAAAATTTCTGGCACTTTATTTTTTTTTTTTTTTTTGCGCTCGGAATTGTGAGTAGGGTAAGTGATAAGTATGTTTATGGTCGCCATATCTGCCGCTTGCTCTTTTGGATAGCGATCACATCTTGTCCCGTGGATTGAATTCATACTTTACTCTGATTGTCAAGTACCGGAAGTGTGACGTTTGTGTAAAAAGAACTATTAATATCTCAGGTCTTATTGTATATTGTTTTATTGGTAATTGAGAATGGTGATGTTATTACTCCTTAGGAAAAAAAATCCGCGATATTCAGTTTCGTCGTTTTAATATGAATTACAGTATCAAGTTACAGAGCCTAGATACAAAGGATACTTTAACCAGCCAAGTCCTTGGCAATGACATAATAAATACTATTACACATTGTGAAGGCTTTGTGAATAAAAACACTGAAGTAGTTTTAATTACTTTTTTAAAACACGAGTTTGGTTCAATCAAGTATGTTCTAATTTCGAACAAAAGAATTGCTAAAAGACGTAAAGTTGATCCCTGATTTTTTTTGAAGGAGACATAGTCTGAGGGATTTTGCAATTTTTCTTCTTTAAAGCCTGCAATTTTTTCCAAGGTGAAATTTGGCCCTCTTCTACCAATTCTAGATCAATAACGAAGTCTAAAACCTGAGCCCTTTCTCTTCAAAATTATTATAGATACTATATAAATTATACCATACACCCATCCTTTAGATATAATTATACCATATAAACATCGTTTAATGATGCTTTCCCCTATACCTCTCTCCCGCTCTCCCTCAACTCAAATATCGATAATCTCCTTCTCTTCGTATTTAACCACATTCAGACAGCGTCGTAACGAGCAATGATTAATATAAAAATAATACCGTATTATTATTCAACTCACCCTGGTATTCGTCTTTAAAAGATTAAAACCCGGTGCTTACTTCGTCGAGATAGGGTATTTTTCAAACATATTATTTTCGATATCGAAATTAGTAATATTTGAAGTGTTAACTATTGTTCGATATCGCAATTTTTGTAGTATTTTGGTATATTACTAATATCGATATCAAAAGTTGTAGTATTTGGTCCCCTCAAGAATGTTGGTAGTTTTTCCTAATAAACACGACGTGCACGTATGTTATTGTTATATTCTCTGCTTTATTAACTCGATGTACGCGTACGTAGGAGCTGAAAAAAACAAAGTTTACTGTCCATATGATATAAAAATTTCAACTTAAACTTTTTTAGGTAATTCGGGCAGTGTGGACGAGCTGTGGATCACAAAATGGCCCTTAAGCTGAATGCAGAGGGAAAGGGTGCAGTTCTGTTTCGTTCTGAAAGTATAAGTTATGATAATGCAACGCGTGCAATTTCTCTTTTGACTGTTTAGAATTCTTCAAGGTTGAAATGAACTCGTTTAAACTATACAGCAATATTAGCACATTTTTTTGAAGAGCGCCGCCAATTAGTTTCCCAAATTTGATATTTTGCCAGCTATGTTGGTAATTGTCTAAAACTAACCCTGCGAACGAGAATGCGATTTTTGCATTAGAATTGTGATCCTAGATTGTACTTAACGTCAGAGCTTGAAATGCTAAGTTTTATGTCCCCCCCCCCGCCCAGTATGAAAATAGTGCCACCTCACAAGAAATGACCTCTAACTTGTACTTTCCTGAACCAATAAAACAACTAATAGATGAGCCGTAGATCCGACTGGCTCTATTTTCCCTGCTATTTCATATTGGAAGGCCGTTTCCAGCAGCCGTTGAATTATTATCGGGGATCCGATATTAACTAGTCTAGTTACACAAAAATTCCTTCGTTTGCGACACATAGACATGTAAGACTCTCATTCACAAGTATGGTTTACTAGCCAAGTTACCAATGCAACCGTGTAAAATCTTAATTTTTTTGAATATTGGTGCGCTCTTCAAAAAATTTGCTAATATTGCTTTAACTAAGGCAAAAGCAAAAAAATATGAAAATACACAAACCACAACAGGTTTCATTCAATTTAGTGATATACACCTTAGTTGGCCAAAGGTCAAAAGGTCCGACTCTTTTGGAAACATTTTCTTTCATGATAAATATTATAATGTTGTGCTTCAATATCTCTATCATGAATAAATGCGACAAGCAAGAAATTTCTTTGTCTATCTCGTTTTTCTGGCTCCTGGTTTGTGAATTACCTGTTAACTTGTTTACTGTACTAAAATTGGGAATTTCCCTATAAATTGGTACACGCTGCATTTCGGGAGCCCCCTAAAAGAGCCATAAAATGAAAATGAAATACTGAACTCGTGATTTTTGACAATGGTGATTGATAGTAAATATTTGTTAATAGAAGTATTAATAATATTTAAAAGCGTTAAATATTTTTAATATTTTTTTCATCAGGGAACATCATTTGTGACTCACACTGTACTTCAACTCTGAAGTAGACGCATAGAAATTCGCGTAATTTTACGATAATCCTGCGACTAGTGAAAAGCGGACGTGCTAAGTCGACAGACGTATTTTTTCTTACGTTTTGAAGAAGTCTTACGTCCATCCTAAGTTTTGGGAACGCATAAATCGTAGCGTGTGAAACCTTTAGCGACGCAAAAGTTAAGATAGAAACAGGCTACGACTGTCGTACGACCACTTTCGGGAACGGACCCCTTGTTGGTAGAAATATAAGGCCTTTTTCCACCTGATGCTGGCAGCACTATGTTGGCAGCACTGCCAAAGGCATCTTCATGATCGAGCCATGTTACATGCACGGTCTTAGAATTGGCCTGGCAGGATTAATAATGTTTCAGTGCACCATTGTATTGGGTCGGTGAAATCCGCTAATACCCTGCTTAAAATTGCTTTCTGAAACGTGGTGTCGATTGAGATTATTCTCAATACAAATTTTCAAACACGTTTTGCCTCTATACTTTGATTGAAGATTTTCCACAGCACAAGAGAGAGCAATCATCCGAAAATTACTGGGGTTGTTGTAATCCCTTTTTTCGCAGTCATGCCGCTACACAACTTTGAGGCCACAAATTGTTTGTTGATATTTTTAAGAGCAAGCATAATTTCTATTTCTCAATGAATTCATACAATCTATATCCCATCGTAATCGATAAATATTCATTGTTATTGTGTAGTAAGAAGACATCGGTGCCGGCATCGGGGGAATTCGGAAACCAGAAGATGACCTAAAAGTGCCTGCGCGCACATACACGCAGTGCCTCAGCTGACTCGACCCGGCACAATTCCCGCGGCGTGCCCGGGAACTCCCCACAACATGGCAGCACAACAATAACCGTGCATGTAATGTGCTCCGTAGCCTCGTAGCCACACGTATATGCGCGTATATCATGTCATATTTTGTCATTCAGCGGCTATATTCTAGTTTTATTTTATCTGTTTAATCCTGCAGTATGCCTATTCATTGTTCCTGTCTCTTATTTTAAGATGATTGTGCAAAACTACATGCATGACAAAAGACCAAAAATAAACAATAACATATAGCTTGAATTGAGAATATCTTGAGCATGTTTAAATTCACACCAAGCAAGCAAAGAAAGCAAAAAAAAAAAAAACTTGAATAAAACTTATTTGAAAACAATTAGAAAAATATGGGTTACTATAAATAGGCAATTAATTCCACATGTAGCATAGGCCCTATATGTATGCTAACCAACCCTTTTTTCATCTTGATAAATACGCTTTTGACTTTGGAGTAAAAGCCTGTTTGTTTTAATAGTTGGATAGTAGTCAAATCAAAGGATTTAATTTTTTTACGAAATACATGTACTTCAAATACACACAAGGTAGCAAATATTAACATAAAGATAGAAATTTGGCTAAAAGTATCAATGTGTCCTTGTCAATTGTGCTTATTTTATTATTAAAACAGACTTGAGTTATAACTTAGAACATAATCAGGCCTTAATTTAAAAGATTGCCACACCCAACAAAACACAGCTTTTTAATTGTTTTAATGGACCCGATTGACACACATACAGCCAATTTAGCAAATTCCCTCTATTATTTCCACAAGTCCTCCCCTTGTCTCAACATTCTCTGCTTAATAGCCACACTTTCAATTCCTTTCCCACGTTTTCAAATATACGAGCGAGAATAATCTAACCATTTCTTGAGTACAAAAAATGATTAATTTAAATCTAATTATAATAATGTTCAATATAAATTTAAAAATTACAAAAACATGATTTATTCATGATTGAAACGTGCAATTCTTTTAAAAGGATTTTTATTATGAATTATGGAAGAATTTTACTTGGGATGTCCAAGATGTTGGCGGGGAACTTGCTGAAATGGTTTTGCCATAACGTTGGTTGGTACAAGGCATTTTCTTTATCAAAACCGTACGTAATCCCCAGCAGGATCCAGGAGCCGTTTTAGAGTCTCACGCTTCACAACCAGGCCCGAGCCATGATTTTTTCTGGGGGCCAGGCGGATTTTTCCAAAAGTGGACCTTTTTTCCCAAAATGTGTACCTTTTCACAATAGAGGGTTTGTAAATTTGGCCAAAAGTGGACCTTTTGCCCAAATATTCCCTCTTTTGCCAAAAAAAGCCTACAAACCCCATAGTTATACCCTATCTCGCTTCGCTCGCACATCATCAGTTTTTGTGTAACCTTTTTTGGAATTTTGGAGATTTGGTTAGTACAAATCGCATCCCCCAATGATCATGCTTACGCCCGCGGTCGAAAGCCAGGTGAGCTTTGAATGGCCAAGAGGGAT
This sequence comes from Ophioderma brevispina, assembly GCA_023653785.1. Lineage (NCBI taxonomy): Eukaryota > Metazoa > Echinodermata > Ophiuroidea > Amphilepidida > Ophiodermatidae > Ophioderma > Ophioderma brevispina. The sequence continues at coordinate 69,597 of JAMKCH010071803.1, forward strand.
TTGAGTCTCCTACCGGTTTAAAATTAATCCGCATTTCGGTTTGAAAATGATGGCCCTGACTTCTTGTGTACAACGTTCCGTTGACTAGACGTTACACCGAAGTCCCAAAAATTGGTTTAAAATGTTTTTTCTTTTTTTTTTCTTCTCTGCGCGTATTCCTCCGCGATCGTCGTTCTGTAATTTTTTTAAAAGTATATACGTGGAAGGGCGGTCCATAAAAGTGTTTGCGATCGTCACCATAACTCATTTTTTTTCGAAAAGCCTTCTTACGAGTTTAATTTTTTTAGTTTCGGTGTATTTCATCAAGAAGTTTTATAAAATCGTTTTTTTAATTATGGGACAAATTAAGTCATTTTTGAACTTGGAATTTTTTGCATTTGAAATCTTCAAATTATGAACTGTGATAAATTCTTGTCATGTGTGCACATAAACAAGTTTGAGGTGAAGATGTATAGAAAAGGAGATGTTTGTGTTATTTTAAGGGTGGTTGTGGTGTATCATGCATGCAATGCATGCTAATTGTGTACCGATGTTTTGACGTGGGCATAACTTGCAGATAACACTAGGCCTACTCCATTGTTCTGACCTATGATTGGGGGGGGGGCAGGGTATTAATTCTATCTGGTCGGTAGGGGAATTGACATTGGTTACAACTTAAATACTGCCAATTATAGTAGACCTTCACCCATCTGTGTCACCTCTAGTACTTTTCCGAGGGGTATTAGCATCGAATGAGGGGATTCCGGATGTGCAGTGGCGGTAAAAAAAATAAAATTCCTCCCACGCTAAATCCATTGAAGCATGTAGTCCGATAGCAGAGAAAAATCAATTTCTGTGCCTTATGTAAACTCATTTAAACGCCTTTATAGCTACATATTTGAAAAACTCATTTAAACCCTTAGGCTACATTAACTCCACACATTCTGACTAAATCGTATTTGCTCCAATGGCATCCAATGTAACAGACAGCCAGCAGTATCAATAAAGTTTTTGGGGGGGTTCAAAAAAAATTAATGGGCATTTTTTTGTTACCAGCTGGCAACCATGTCAGATCACTGCTCATATGGTATATTTTCTCATAAGAGTTGTTTGCCAAAAATACAAATTATTTTTTGGCCTTTTTGGGAAAAAAAGATGATTTTTGGCCAAAAATCTGATTTTTTGGAGATTTTGAAATGTTTGTTGATATCTTCAAACAAGCTTATCAAGAAGACCACTTTAAGTAATTGGACGAGATTTAATGTCTTAAATACAAATTAAAGATAATTAAAATAAAGAAATAAAATCATTCCAGATCATTTAAGGTCATTTTTTTTTCCATCAAAATATTGTTATCTTTGGAACTTATGATGCACATAACATGTTTAAAGTAGACGAATGCATCAAAAACACTAACAACACATGTTCTGTTTGAACCCTAAAGGGTGAATGCTGTTATTTTAATACGTTGAAATTACCGTAGTGATACGTGTAAGGGTGCAATCTAGGGTATGTTACAATGATTGCTGATAGGATCCTCGGATGAACATGCAGCATAGTGTGTTTGGTCCGAAAATTGGATTGTTTGATTTCACTGTATTGGGTAACTAGAGTTTTGTATAGTTTTTAGATGAAAGTCAGTTTTTAAATTAAAACCATAGGGGCTAAATTTTTAGTCATAATTATCTAATTAATGTAGTAAAAAACCAAAGAAAATTTAAAGCAGTCGCACCAGCGCAATTTAAGGTCAGTTTTTCTCAAAATATTTTTATTAATATTTTTCAACTAATGATGTACATAACATGTTAAAAGTAAGCACAAACATAAAAACCATTAACACAATTCTGTTTGACATAAAGTGTGAATTCGTTTGCTTTAAGTAGAAATTAAAGTAGTGTTAACTTAAAGGGGGGCAATCTAGGATATGTACAATGATGCTATACATCGGAGAAAACATCACATAGTGATTTTTGTCCGAAAATTGGATTTTCTGATTTCACTGTATTTGTTATGGGCTATATATAGTCATAATCTAACAAATTAATGTGTCAAAAAAAGAAAATAAAAACATTTACAGAGATTTAAGGTCATTTTTCTCAAACAATGTATATTTGAACTAAGATGTAGAAAAAATGGTAAGTAAGCACAAACATCATTAAAACATGTTAAAAACAGTTTTGACTGACCGAAAATACAATGCTCCCACTTTTTAATTAGAATAAAATCTGTGTTACCTTTAAGGGGGCATCTGGGTAGTTAAATAAGTGTTTCGTCAACACGAATAATTCAAAATGGTGATTTTGGACTGAAAATTTGATGGTGGTTTCTAATTTTCCCTGTAAATGTACTTACTTGATACTTTCAACATAGCTTTAGTTAAAAATCATTGATTTGTTTATTATGACCAAAGGTGTCTTCAAATTTTTTCAATGTATAAAAAACAAAGACAATTTAAAGTATATGGTCTGTTAAGACATCTGCCTCCCCCAATTATGTTAATTTGAATAAAATCAGCCGACTTAATGACAGGGAACATCCAGACGTACGAAGGATTAACCTAATTAATTTTCAATAAATAAAAATTTTACTTTTTATATATAAATAAATAAGCACTCTTAAACAGCCTATAGAAGATAAATTACCTAATTACCAAAGTTCAGTAAAGTATTACTTTACTTGCTGTAAAAGCTTGCCCAAAGAATAATGTACTGATTTCACTACAAATGAACACCTTGTATTGTATCATGCTTACATGAGAATTAACTTTGTTCACAACAATAGCAATATATGATCATTCAATCTGGTAAGTGGATCCATTATTTATGCCATTGGTCTAAAACTATTGTTAGCCGGTACTGTAAAACATCCTCATCTTTCATCATTCTTACGAACGGGCGCGTCAAAGATCGGGTGGGAGCCCACCGCCAAGGAAGCTGGCCAAGCACCACATCAACAAGTTGGAGCTGTGGGCAGTTTCCTCTGGCGCTGAGACAGACTCTTCCATCTAGTTCAAGGGAAGTCCCGTCCTAGTCCAGTGCGACAGCATGTCGGTCGTCTCATAAACAAGCAGGGAGAACCAGGATTCGCAAACCCTTTGCCTACAAGACAGTCAAGCTGGATGGTGTCTCCGTCTCGAATCGGGGCCATCGAGAGTCCGGGGGTCCGTCGGTGATGGCACCTCAACGCCCAAGATATTCAGAATATTTTCAACGTCTGGAAACACCCCCTCACGTGGGGGCAAACCGCCTCAATGCCCAGCTCCCGACATACTGCTCATAGGCCAGGGACCCAGCGGCCCTTTACCAGGACACCTGACAATGGGGTGGGACGGATTCACAGTATACGCCTTCCCGCCGATCGCCCTAGTTTTCCTCGAGTTCCTTCTCAAGTTTCACCAGGACAAGCAACTGGCCGCATGATTCTGTGTGCCCGAATTGGCCTCGGCAACCGTGTTTCCAAGATCATGTCCGCTGCTGTACGCCAACCCGTTGACGCTTCCAACGATGAAGGACCTTGATTCAAGACTCGGGGGGGGGTGTCTCCTTCCTATGGAGACTCTGAAGGCGTCACCCTGCCTGCATGGCCAATTTCTCCCGTCCTACAGAGCAGCAGGCCTTTTCGCTCCAAGCTGGCCTCGTCTGGCGGGAGAGGCAAGGATACCTACAGAAACCTTAATAATTCCAGACCTGGGCCAAGTACGGAACTGGTGCAGGGATCACCAAGTGGACCCTCTGCGCAGCAACTCTACAGGAGTGTGCGGACTCCCGATGGCAGTTTCGAGATGGAGCCAAACCACGCACAGTCAGGAGTTGCCGCACGGCAGTAGGAGCCATTCATCTGGGGTTTGGCGGAGGCATCACCGTGTCTAACCGCAATGCGCTTCATGACCTCATCAAGGAATGCTACATCGACGGGCCGCCTGATCGCTCTCTGGTACCAGCATTGGACCTGCCAACAGTCCTACTTATGAGCCTCTTCACCATGCGTCTCTAGCGGACACCCACCAAGAGACTCTCTTTCCTTGTCGCCGCAGCATCAGGCAGGAGAGTATCGGATAGCCATGCTCTGTCTATAGCCGAGACTCACCTCACCTTCACAGGGAACCGCCGCTAGCCTTCTTCCCCTATCAGGTTACCTGTCCAGATCAATTCGCAGCTTCACTCCACCCCGATCATCTCCCATATCTCCGACAATCTTCAGGGTTCCAGCGATGAGGACCCGGTGGTCCAGTTAGACCTTGAGTTTTACCCAGCAAGACTCGCCTATAGGGGGGTCTCATCGACCACTCTTTTTCCTCACAACTCAGAAGCCGTGTCGGCCCGGCTCCAAGCACTTAACCGATGAATCGTGGCAGTCATAAGGAGAGCCTAGCTAGTTCGGAGGTTCGTCTGATGGGGACGCACATAGAGCTCACGACGTAAGATCTCAGGCGGCTGCTTGGGCCTCCAACCGGGGGGGAGCTTCTTATACAAGATGTCATGGACGCTATTGGATGGGCTTGTCCTTCACATCCACAATTTTATCTCCGAGATGTCCTAGTACCAGGGGTTCGACGGCAGCTAGGTTCCTATCATCACTTTCCCCTCGTCAGCACCAGAGCAAGCCTCCACATCTTCATCGCCACAGCTCCAGTAGCACTTTACCCCTTGAAGTCTGTAAGTCGGTAACTATTCTATTATTGGTTTGTTCAACCTTCTCTCGGCGAGACCATAATCCACCATAGCTCCACTTTCCTTATGGCCCGAGCACTTTGTATCCGGGTTGACTCTAACCAGTTGCAATCTGTGGCATAAGTCGGCTTGAATGGGAACGTACTGGGAGATGTAGGTGATTCCCCTCTCCCGGGGGAGATTCTATAAACCATAATTCCGTAACTTACCATTCAAGCCTGACGCTGCCCCCTGTCCGGGCCGCTGCGCGCGCCCGGAGGGGCTTACGGTGTTTCCGCTCTTCCCCCTGTTTGAGGTCAAACCCGGTGGAAAGAGGATACCAAAATGATCCAGAATCAGTTTTCTAGATCATCGCCCCCCGATGCGTGCGCAGTCATTGTCTTCAAACTTTCCAGTGGTAACTTCTTGGTGTCCTGGTGTCCTACAGATTATCCGAAATTAGGAACACAAAGACAAAGTCTTGAAATATTGTATATGTGTAAGACCTTTTAATCAAAAATCTTATAGAATAATTGAGTAAAACGATCAAGTGAATGCAATGGTTTAGCAAAATCAAAATAAATGCTTGTGGAGGGTCCAATGGGTTTTCCTCCGTCATGGGAAAACGATGTACTTTTATTCTATTAAAGTGACCCAGCATTATATTTTAGGTCAGTCAAAACAGTTTTAGCATTTTTTGATGATTTTGGTGCTTACTTAAACAGTTTTGTAATCATTGGTTCAAATATAACGTTATGTTGAGAAAATGAACCTTAAATGCTCGGAAAGCTTTATGTCCTTTGTTTTTTTACTACATTATTTGTTAATTATGACTAAAATATAGCCCATATTGCTTACAACTGATTTTTCATCTAAAACTACATGTTTTCTGTTAACAAGACGTGAAATCGAAAAAAATACAATTCAGGCCAAACTCATACGTTCATGTTCAATCCGATGATACAGCATCATTGTTCACATATCCTAGATTGCCCCTTTAAAGTTAACACTCTGTTAATTTCTACTTAAAGTAAATCATTCACACTTTAGGGTCAAACAGAAACTGTTGTTAATGTGTTTTTGGGATCTTTGTGCTTACTTTAAAACATGTATGTGGCTCATAGTTCAAATAAACACTATTTTTGAGAAAATTACCTAAATGCTCCTGTAATGCTTTGTATTTTCTTTATTTTACTTATCTTTAATCTGTTATTTAAGACGGAAATATAGTCCAAATTACTTAAAAGTGCTAATTTTCTGTAAAGCTTGTTTGAAGATATCAATACAACATCAAAATCTCAAAAATCATATTTTTGGGCCAAAATCATCTTTTTGGCCCAAAAAGGCCAAAAAATAATTTGGGTATTTTTTGGCAAAATCTATGAGAAACTAACCAATGAGCAGTTGATTCTGACATGGTGCCCAGCTTGTACAAAAATGCCCCCATCATTTTTTTCTGAACACATTTAATGATACTTGGCGTGGCTGTCGGTAACAGGTGAGTTGAATAAGTCACGGCAGACTTTTGCCGCCCGTGTTTTCGATACAAGGAAACAAATTCTTTGTATCTCTATGTAAACATGAACGGTCAGATTATCTTATTTCTCTCATGAAACAGGTGATTCGGGCAAATATCTATCTACCCCTCTCCCACTAATCGACGCACGCTGTCAAACTTTTCCTCCGGTGACACCGATATTGGTGCGTCAGCCACTTTGAAAAGGGCTCTATTTTCGATTAGGGTAGTTGGTCGAGTAGAAAACTGCCAATGGTACCAGGTGTTAGGGAAATATGTGTGGATCATCCCTTGGGTGGATGTTTAGAACATAAGAAGTGGTGCATTATTTTTTTTTATGGGCCAAAAAGGTCAAAATTGACCCACATTAGGTAAAATCATAGAACGGTGATTTATTTATTCTGACTTCATATTGACATGTCTTACTATAACATTCCCCCCCCACTCTATAGCTATAGCTTCAAGAAAAATTTGAATGTTGATCTGGGTTAATTTGGACGCCAGAAAGGACCAAAAAGGGTCAAATTGACCCAAATTATGTAAAAATCATATAATGGTGGATTTCAACTTCATATTAATGTAATAGGTTTTTAATATTCCCCACTATATTGCTATAGATTCAAGAAAAAAGTTAATTTGAATGTTGGAATCTGGGGTTCTTTTGACGACCCCAGAAAGGGCCCAAAGGAGGTCAAGTTGACGCCAGAATATGGTAAAATCATAGAATGGTGTTGTTTTAAGTTCCTCTTAATTTTGAAATGTACAGTTCATTGGCCCCCCCCCCCACTAGATCATATAGCTGTAGATTGAAGAATTTGAATGTTGAATCTGGGTTATTTTTTAATCCAGAAATGGTCAAAAAGGGGTAAAATGACCCAATTAGGTAAAAGTCCATAGAATGTTGTGATTTATTTTATTTTGAACTCATAGGAAATGTACTATTTAATAATTCACCCACTATATAGATGTAGTTCAAGAAGATTGTGAATTGTGGAAGCTGTGTCCACAAGTGTTCCAAAATTGACACAAATCTGGGTGAAAAATCAAATGGTGATGTATTTATTATCTTCCATCTTTAGATTTTAAAATGAAATATATATTAGTTTTGTTTTGCCCATAGCTTTAGATTGAAGAATTTGAAGGCACACCCCCATAATGGCACAAGGTTAAAAAAATGCTTCCAATGGGTAAAAAAAACAAGAAAATTGTATTTGGTATCATATTGTTTCAATAGTAAGGCAGGGAATTCAATAATCAATTGCCAATTTAAAAATTAAACCTTTTTCCTCTTTATCAGTAGTGACATCCAAAATTGAAAACTTTGATAATAATGGTCAAATAACCTATTGGTCAAAATTATTAACCAATTAATTCATGGTTTACATATCTGCATCGGGCTCTGTTAAACTTTGTATAATGCACACTATATCATGCTGGTAAAACCGGGGATTGGTGCGTGGGGGCTGACGCTTCCCTTCCAAAGTCCCATACCCCTAAAAGTCAAAAATAGATTTTGCGAAGGTAAAAATATTAGGTAAACAAGTCCAATTTTTCCAATTTGCCTCCCTTTGTAATTTTGTGGCCCAAATTTGCCCCCTTTGTAGTTTTTGGCGAATTCCTCCTTTTGAAAAAAATTGCCCCTCTCCTAATTTAGTGTTCGTTTTACTACATCGCAAATGAAAAACCTTTGAAAGGGATCAAAATGGTCCAACCCATTGGTCCATAATTTAATTAACCCAATATGGCCCCGCACTTTTCAGTCTTTTTTTTCCTGTAACTAGTAGTAAAAACACAATCCAGTATGGAGAAACAGTTGATCTTCGAATGAAGCTTAATCCTAAAATGTTGTTAAATTGCTTTCTTTGGTTTATTTCTGCCCTGAAATTAGCACAAGCTGTTTTTTACTATTAATGGATAAGTATAATATGAAATTCTGTTGTCCCCCGAGCAACTAAGATTGCTGTTCTATAGGCCGTTGGTTGAAAACATCTTACGATGGTGCAGAACATTGACAATGAAGGAGCTGCGGACTTTTTAATGGCACTTATACCAGCAACTCATGCCATTTGACAATATCTCCTGGAACAAACATCCTACCGAATATCTGGCTCTTGGTAAATACCTCCCTATGTACAAAATTGAGGCGCAGAATAGAGGCACAGTTTCGTGGGCATTGCTTTTCAAGTCAAGGACCAGATATATCAGACCTTTATTCCTGTGGAGTCTTCCATGGCCAAGTATAGGTAGCAGATCACTAACCTATTCTGATATGCTATGCAGCATAGATACCAGCTTTACTTTGCAGTGGGAGCAGTAATACATCGACAAAGGGTTTGTGCAAAGATTTAACCCACGGATTCGACAAAAGTCAAAAGATGATGATGATATTGCCACCTTGCAACATGGGCAATCGTTGTCGTCATTACGCAATCTATGTGGTTGCCAGCTGACACAAAAGGCAAAAATATCTCACTTGGCGTCTTCTCAAAAGATTCACTTCACAGTCAGAATGCCCATTTGATAGCTTTTAATTCCACACCTCTTTTTGGGTCTTTTTGTCCTTTTGGCCCTTTCTAGGGACAGATTTTGGAGTCAATTGATTAAAGATCCACTCTCCAAAGGCCAAGTGAAGAAAAAAAACAGTTATCGTCCCCCGCCCGCTTTGATGTTGGACGCCGCACCGATTTTGTATTTCTTATTTTTTTTAAAAGCCCCAAACACCAAAACGAAGAAAAAGAGGGGGGAAATGAAGTTAACAAAAATATCGAGCACTATTGAACTCTCATTTCCTATTTTTAAAGAGTATCTTCATTTTGTTGAGCAATTTCTTCAACCGTCTTACATGTACTACTACTATTTTCCACACGCAAACGCAAATCTTCAAATTTATCATGGTGGCCATCTTAAGACAATGGCGGCTATCTTTGAAAAAAATAAAAATACAAATAATAATGCCTCCCTCACCAACTTTTTTTTCCATCGAATATGTATAAAATCTGAATAGATCAAAGCCAGCCATTGCCTGTTACCCGCTACATATTTAGCAACAATGAATGCAGAATATCGGTCATGCACAGAGTTGGGTTTGCGATCATACCCTCAAATCCAATGGAACACTTTTTTACTGGTTTCTGTTGAAAAAATGTCTAAATTTAAGCAAGTTTAGATGAAAATTGACAAAAGTTTTCTTCTGATGATGAAAATGCCAAAGCCCAAAAGGACAATTTGGGAGCGGGTAGGTCATCGTACGCGGAATGTCTACACAAACGGAAAACCCCGCCCCCGAAAATGTCCACATTCAAATTTCACAAACACCAAACTACAATTCTGCATATGGAAGGTACCTGTTACAAAGGTCAAACGATGACATGCTCCAATGTTCTGAAAGCCATACCAAAAATAGTTTATTTGTCGCAAGGACTCACTATACATAGGGGTCATGTTGAAGCCTGACGGCCCCCAGCCCCCCCCCCGTTCCTCTCGCGGCGGCCCTGTTAATTGTGGGGTCATGTTGAAGCCTTCTCCGGCGGGCCCTTTAACAGACAGCCAAGCCAAGTATCATAAATGTGTTCAGAAAAAAATTATGTGGGCATTTTGTTACAAGCGGCAACCATGTCAGAGATCAAACTGCTCATTATGGATAGTTTCTCATAAAGAGTTGTTGCCAAAAAATACAAATTTATTTTTTGGCTTTTGGGCCAAACAAAAGAGATTTTGGCCTAAAATATGATTTTTGAGATTTTGATGTATTTGATATCTTCAAACACAAGCTTTATCAGAGAAGTACCACTTTTAAGTAATTTGGACTATATTTACGTCTTAAATAACAATTGTAAAGATAATTCAAATAAAGAAAATAAAAGATTCCAGAGCCATTTAGTATTTTCTAAAAAATATTGTTTATGTGAACTTATGATGCACTAACATGTTTTTAAAGTAAGCACGAAAGCATCACAAAAACACATTAACACAGTTCTGTTTGGCCTAAAGTGTGAATGCTTTTACTTTTAAGTAGAAATTACAGTGTGATAACTTTAAAGGGGCAATTGGGATATGTACAATGATTGCTATATCATCGGATGAACATGCACATAGTGATTTGGTCGCGCGAAAATTGGATTTTCTTGATTTTCACTTTATTGGTAACTAGAAGATATATAGTTTTAGATGAAGTCAGTTTTAAACCAATTATGGGCTATATTTTAGTCATAAATTAGCTAATTAATGTAGTAAAAAACAAAGAAAATAAAAAGCATTCCAGCGCATTTAAGGTCAGTTTCTCAAAATATTGTTTATTTCAACTAGGTGTACATAACATGTTAAAAGTAAGCGGCAATCTGGATATGTTACAATGATTGCTAAATCATCGGATGAACATTCACATAGGGATTTTGGTCCGAAATTGGATTTTCTGATTTCACTGTATTTGTTATGGGCTATATTATAGCATAATAACCAAATTAATGTAGTCAAAAAAAATGATTAGTAAAAACATTCCAGAGCATAAGGTCATTTTTAAACACTAAGGTATATTGAACTAATGATTTAGAAACATTTGTAAGTAAGCACACACATCATAAACACATGTAAAACAGGTATTTGATGACCTAAAATACAATGCTCCCACTTTTTAATTAGAAATAAAGCTGTGTTACCTTTTAAGGGGGCAGTCTAGGGTATGTTAAAAATAATTGTTTAGTCAACCCGAATAATTCCAAATTGTGATTTTGGACTGAAATTTGATTTGCTAATTTTCCCTGTAAATGTACTTGATGACTTCAAAATAGCTTTAGTTAAAAATCAGTTGAAACAATTTGAACGACACATTTGGGTTCATAATTAACAATCAATGTAGAAAAAAAAAGAAAATTTAAAGTATTATGGTCTTTTAAGACATTCTGCCGCCAAATTATGTTCATTTGAATAAAACTCAGGCCGCTTAAGGACAGGGAACATCAAGATCGTACGAAGATGTAATAATTAATATTATTACTCTTTTACTTTTTTTATATAATATTTAAAAATAGCATCTTAACAGCCTAGTATAGTAAAGAGTACCCTAATTATCCAAGAGTTCAGTTAAAGTATTACTTAACTTGCTGTAAAAGCTGGCCAAAGAATAATGTACTGATTGTCAAATACCAATTGAAACACATTTGTAGTGTATCATGCTTTACATGATAACTACTTGTTCACACACATATAGCAAATATAGTGACAATTAAGTATGGTAAGTTTATCCATTATTTATCATTGTATAAAACTATGTAACGGTACCGTACGGTCTTACGACGGGACGCGTCAAGAGCGGGTGGGGAGCCCACGGCCAAGGAAAGCTGGCCAAGCATCACATCAACACGTTGGAGCTGTGGGCAGTTCATCTGGCGCTGAGACAGACTCTCCCATCTGGTCAAGGGAATCACGTCCAGTCCAGTGCACAACATGTCGGTGTCTCCCACATAAACAAGCTGGGAGGACAACCAGAGGCGGAACCACTTTCCTACAGGACAGTCAAAAGTCCTGGAGTGGTGTCTCCGTCATCGGATCGGGGCCCCATCGAGAGTCCGGGGGTCGTCGGGTGGAAGTGGCACCTCAACAACCAAGATATGCAGAATAGTTTTCAAAAGGCTGGAACACCCCCAGTGGGGGCATTAACCGCCGCAACGCCCAGCATCCCGACATACTGATCATGGGAAGAGGACCCCAGGGGCCTCACCAGGACACCCTGAACATGGAGTGGGACGGATTAAGTCACGTATACGCCTACCCTCCGATCGCCCTAGTTCTCGAGTTCTTCTCAAGTACCAGGACAACAACTGCCGCATGATTTGGGTTGTGCCCGAATTGGCTCGGCAACCGTGGTTTCCAAGACTACTGTCGCTGCTGTACGCCAACCCGTTTGAATCTTCCAATGAGGAAGGACCTGTTCAAGACTCCGGGGGGGGGGTATCCTTCCGATGGAGACTCTGAAGGCGTTCAACCTGACTGCTGGCCATTTCATGCCAGTCCTACAGAGCAGTAGGCCTTCGCTTCCAGCTGCCCGTCTGCGGCGCGAGGCAAGGATACCTACCCACCAGGAAGACTTATAATCCAACTGGTCACTTAACCTAGGTGCGGGGATCACCAAGTGGACCCTCTGCGAGCAACTCTTAAGGAGGTTTGCGACTTCCCGATGCAGTTGTTCGAAGATGGAGCCAACCCACTCACAGTCAGGATTGCCGGGCACGGCAGTAGGAGCCATTCATCGGGGGTTTGGCGACGCATCACCGTGTCTTACTCGCCAGCGCTTCATGACCTCATCAAGCGGAATGCTACATCGACGGCCGCCTGAATGCTCTTCGGTCCCAGCCTTGGACCTGGCCACCAGTCCTCCAGCACTCACAGTCCTACTTATGAGCCTCTTCACCATGCGTCTCTAGCGGACACCACCAAGAAGACTCTCTTCCTTGTCGCCGCAGCATAGCAGGAGATTCATCGTATATCCATGCTCTGTCTATAGTCGAGAATCACCTCACCTTCACATGAACGCCGCTACCTTCTTCCCCGATCAGGTTCCCAAAAGACACCCTTGCCAAGATCAAATCTCTCAGCTTCACTCCACAGCCGAGCATCCTCCCAGATCTCCGATAAGCTTCAAGTTCCAGCGATGAAGGACCCGGGGTCCATTTAGAGCCGTGAAGTTTTACCTAGGCAAGACTCAGCCCTATGGGGGGGGGGGCTCACGACCACTTTTCCTCACAACTCAGAAGCCGTTTCGCCCGGCCTCCAGACACATTAACCAGATGGATGCCGTGGCGTCATAAAGGAGAGCTAGCTAGTACGGAGGTTCGTCTGACGGGGACGCCCATAGTAGCTCACGACGGAAATCTCAGACGGCGGCCTGGGCCTCCTACCGGGGAGCTTCGATACAGATGCCATGGACCGCTATGGGATGGGCCTTGTTCCTTCTACATTCCACAAGTTTATCTCGCGAGATTCCTAGTACGCAGCGGTTCGACGGCAGCTATGATCCTATCATCAGCTTCCTCGTCGTCACAGCAAGCCTCCACACTTCCAGTCGGCACAGCTCCCAGTAGCACTTTACCCATTGAGTCGGTAAGTGTAACTATTCTATATTGGTTTTGTTCAAACCTTCTCCCGGCGGACCATATCACCATAGCTGCAGCGTCTTATGGCCCGAGCACTTTGGTATCTCGGGTTGACATCTCCAGTTGAATCGTGGCAAAGTCAGGCTTGACATGGGAACGAACTAGGAGATGTAGGTGATTCCCCTCTCCCTGGGGGAAGTCCTATCACCATAATCATCCGTATACTTACCATTCCCCGCGCTGGCCCCTGTCCGGGCGCTGCGGGCCGCCCAGGACGGGGCTTACGGTGTTCGCTCTCCTGCCTGTGGAGTCAACCGGTGGGAAGAGCATACCAAAATGATCCAGAAATCAGTGTTTCCAGATCATCGCCCCCGATGCGTGCGCAGTCAGGGGTCGTCGAACTTTCCAGTGGGTAACTTCTCGGTGTCCTACAGATCATCTGAAATTAGGACACAAAGACAAAGTCTTGAATATTGTTATTTGTAAAGACGCTTTTATCAAACATGAGAGAATAATTAATTAGAAACGAGTCAGTGAATGCAATGGATTGAGCAACATCAAAATTAAATGCTGTTGAGGGTCCCCAATATGGTTTCCGTACATGGGAAAACTATGTAGCTTTATTTCTAATTAAAAAGGTTACCGCATTATATTTTAGGTCATCAAAACCAGTTTTAACTGTTTTGATGATTTGTGCTTACTTAACATTTTTGTAAATCATTGGTTTCAAATTATACTTATGTTGAGAAATGACCTTAAATGCTCTGGAAAGCTTTTATTTCCTTTGTTTTTACTACATTACTTTGTTTAATTATGACTACAATATAGCCCATATTGCTTAAACTGATTTTCATCTAAAACTACATGTTTTCTATTACAAATACAGTGAAATCAGAAAATCCATTTTCCGGGCCAAAATCACTACGTGAATGTACCAATTGCAGCTCTATGACTGTACCCAGGGAAACAAACAATCAATGGGAATTGACTGCGGTTGTCTGCCGATTCCCGTAATCGATTTTCACGTTCATTCATCACACTCCGTTTGGAGCTTCCGCGGTTGGAATATTAAAATTGCTTCGGCAGCTAAGGGACATAACAAAGGCACCAATATGCAGAAGGGCACACAGACCAAGGGATGCCATGTCCGATCACGTGACAGATGGCATACCAGATAGCGTAATGCCCATGATTATACTTGCAGTCGCCAGCGCGACTGCAAAATCGCTAGTGAAAAAAACGCTTGCAGCGTTTGTCAATCGCTTCCAGCGTCAAAGCGTGGGAAGCGTTCTAGCATGAGTTGTATTGAAGTCAACTGGCTTGAGTGGGCTTGCGTCAAGTCGCTTGGGTATGTTAGCGACTTATCGATCAGATATCGGCAGTCGCTTTCCAATAAGCGAGGAAGGATGTTCATAAAAAAATCGCTACGCTACTTGCGACTGGTAGTATATCAGGGCATATCAAATAAGTTTGCCGCATCGTCATGGCAGCCCTCTGTGGCTGTCACCGCAAATTGCTGAGTCATTGTCAGGGGCCTGACTGTTTACTTTGACGAACCGGCAAAAACTAGCGTGACAGGGATTGTATGTGAACCGAAAACGTGAATGTGCCGGGACGGGAGCCGGGCAAGAGTACGGCGCTTGTTTGGACCGATTTGCAATATTATATCACCAGTCTGACAAGATTTGATCACAGTGGTAGGTAACGATCTCAAAACGATCGCTAGATAAGGTAAATTTGTGTTGTGAAAGTCAGAAGAATGTCCAAATTCAGTCAATTCTGCTGGCTGTAAATTCGGAAACCTTGCGCTCTTAGCACAGTGCAAAGCGATCGTTCTACTCATAGCTGGGTAGCATCACAACACAGATTTCTGGCGATGGCGAATTTCCCTATTGTTAGCAGATTATCAATAATTTTATTGTTCCAATGTTCAATTTTTCTTTTGTAAAATGGGAAGCAGTTGGGTCTGCTCAATGGAATCGTGAAACCGAAAGCAAAATGCAAGGAATTCGTATTGTCGTTCATGCATTGTCGTTGTAGTTGTTGTAAATTCCTTCAAAACAGTAAGTAACAACAGACAGATAAGGCTAGCCTATAGGGCCGAGGGTCTTCTGCTACCTACCTTAGGGCCTACCTAAACAGGCCAGCAGTTTTAAGAGTTAATCTTATTAATCTCAACGTTTTAGGTACGATTATGATAACACCTAAGAGGCCTACATGCCTAGGCCCTAGGCTAGGGCAGGGCGAGGCTAGGCTGGCCTAGACAGGCCCTAGACTAGGCTAAACTCAGTTTGGTTACGCATGACAGATGTGATCTATTTCTTGTCATAAACGGCATTGTCATGTCAATTGGACATTACGAATTAACATGCCATCATCAGAATCACACTGAATATTTTTTGCAATAACTAGACTTTTTCGAGGACCAATCCAAAAGGAAAATGAAGGTGACGGAAAGGACTAGGCCTCGGCCAACATAGAAAACGCACCAGCAAATCTTTGCACGATCTCAACTTGGAAGTAGAATGTGCACACGTACATTTGGACACTTAGACAAGTTCTTCTGACTAGGCCTGTGGTTTACGAAGATGTGCATCACGAAGACCTTTAAAATTATTGCCACAACTAGTCAGCTTCGTGAGTCGTGACCAGTGACATGACATCAATATGATATATTGCAAAGTTGTGGAGGTTCAGTTTACTCAATAGTGTAAACCATTCCGTGCATGCAATACCATAGTCAATCCTGTGTTAACAACAAGATAATTATTAGTAGGCTAGGCTAACTATATAGTCAATTGGTAGGCTAGGCCCGGCTAAAGCTTAACCTAGCTCTGCCTTGCTATGCTACACTATACTTTGTCGATTAGCACCAAATACGGAGCGGAAAATGTTCGGTGATCGTTTCGCGTTTCAAACAACGATACTTGAGCATTTGTACAGAATCACATGTACTTATGCAAATAATCACACTGCGTTTTCGCACTATTAGGAGGCCCCCTATTTGGTGGTATATCGTCGGCTGAACTAAGGAGGACGTCATAGCTTTCACGCAGGCTAAATGTGAAATGGCAGTAAACCGCAGTTGGACGCGAGTGTACAAAGTCGGCCGTGCGCGATAAGCATGTACAATAGCTGCCCAAATGCTATGGACGACGAAGTAAAATCAAAGGCTTAGTGTAAACCGTGAAAGCGCTGGCACTAGTGAATTGGACTTTTTTCCGTTAAGACTTCTAAATGCACTAGTACTTGCGCTTCACTTCCGCTTTAAAGCCTAATCAAATAATAGATGATAGGGCCATGCCTCCCAATTACAACTCATGACACTCGGCATTGCAGCAGCAGCAGCAGTCAGGATTTACTGAGATGATAGGAAAGAGAGTTCAGAGACAAAAACCATACACTTCAAACCAACAAAATCCAAAAACTCCGGTAAAAAAATAACCGGCGAATGACAACCGCTGTAATACGTGTAGGCCTAAACATTGTTTGACTTCCACCAGGCCTCTGCTGTGACAGGTAAAACCATTACAGCACTTTGCTGAGTAGAGTCAGCAAAATGCTCTTGCAATGATCTTACGGTTTGTCAGGTTATGCGACTGGTATTATTTTGAGGTAATAAACAAAATGTGGATTTTCTCTCAAATGGCTCAGGACCCCTGTGGGAGATTTATTATCACTTCAAGTTTAATATTTCGAGTTGTTAAAACACAGCAAAATCGATTTGAAATAGCTTGAAATACTCTCTTGATCCCACTAATATAGGCCGGAAAATCCCTCTGGCCAGTATATGCTGTGCTTGCCTTTACGTCGAAATGTGATATTTACCTAAATCAAGTAGGATTCTCATTTTGATAAAACTGGTGTAACACAGTCAATCTCCTGCGGAGATGGGTTTCGTGACGTGCATCTTACGTATAAAGAGTTCATTGGAAAGAGCGGTGAATCGCCGATGCGATATTTTGGGGAAGTGGGGTATTCTACGACCCACCTTTGCTTGCGCTAACCAAGGCTGGGGGCAGGGGGCGGGGGGGGGGGCTTTCTTTGGGGTGGGGGGGGGGGGTTTTGTTTGGGGGGGGGGTTTTGCCTGCCGGTATGCAAGCCATAAAGGCCATAACGTATTGCTGGAATGCGTTGCGGGAGAAAGTAGCAAGCGTTGCGAATTTCGGCAACGCGTTGCGACATTTCAGCAACCCGTCGCGGTGTCGGCCAATCAAAATCATGAATTCGTGACGTATTTCAAAAAATAGCCCCACAACGCGTTGCCAGATATTTTGCAACGCGTTGACGAACCTTCACAACGGTTGGAACATTTACAACGCGTTGCGAGTTACACAACGCGTTGCAAGCTTAACAACGCGTTGCTAAGGAAACAAGCCATAAGGGTCATAAAGTATTGCCGCAATGCGTTGTGAGAAGTAGCAATGCGTGCGACATTTCGCAAAGCGTTGCGGCCACGGCCAATCAAAATCATGAAGTTCTGGACGTATTTCAAAAAATAGATCCACAGCGGGGCGGCAATACGTTAGACCCTATGGCTTTCACAACGCGTTGCAAACCATCACAACGCGTTGAGAGCTGCACAACGCGTTGTAAACTTCACAACGCGTTGTGAAGGCCAATAAGGGTCATACCTAATTCTGCAACGCGTTGTGGAAGTTTGCAAACGCGTTGTGAAGGTCGAAACGCGTTGTGAGATTTCGATTTTTGAATTACGTCACAGAAATTCATGATTTTGATATTGGATGACACCGCAACGGCTTTGCTGAATGTCGCAACGCGTTGCCGAAATGTCCCGAGAACGCGTTGCATTTCGCAACGCGTTGTGACTCTCACAACGCGTTCGGCATACGTTATGACCCTTATTGCTTGTTAACCTTAGCAACGCGTGTGAAGCTTTGCAACGCGTGTGAAGCCGCAACGCGTTGTGAAGGTTGCAACGCTGCAAAGTATCTAGCAACGCGTTGTGGGTCTATTTTTTGAAATACCTCAGAAATCATGATTTGATTGGCCGACACAGCACCGCGTTGCTGAAATGTCGCAACGTTTTGCGAAATTCCGGCAACGCGTTGCTACTATCTCGGCCCACAAAAAACCGTTGCAGCAATACGTTATATGGCCTTTGTGGCTTGCCATAGCCGGTGTCCTTTTACAACTCATCGAAGGAATAACATGGGTAAAACGGAACCACCCAAGTGTGGCATCTTGCTCAGCAGGCTTGAATAATTAGTATCTTATCCTTTTTGAGCTTTTTTAAAAACATGCGCCAACAGTTTTAGGCGATATCTTTTGTCACTATTTGGAATTAGAAAGTAAATTTAGATTGTGGGGTTGGTGTGTATCCGTAGATTTTTTATTCTACATTGATTTTATTGCTGTTTGGGTTTCATTGGGGTCCTAACTGTCAAAAAATGATGGGTGCAACTTTTCGGACTGATGCCCCCTCCTGCACGGGGGAAATGTTAGTACAGGGAAAATTTTAAAATCAGCAACATGGTGTTGTAATGTATACGAATCGTTCCCTCTTCTCTCTAAGGATTAAAATAGTATATATTTTCCTAGGTTCCAACCTTTAGTTAAGCGGTATAGCCCATAAGGTTCAAGGTCACCCTGGGGGTAAATGCTTCGATTTTTGTGAAAGTGGTGTCCAAATGATTCCTTGTGTCAACTGAACCAGAAATGCATTTTAACTGTTTTGGTGATGTCACCTTGCGACCTCCAGGGAAAATTCTGGTGACCCCATAGACCATGTAGACCTTGGCTACATTTTGCTATTAATTAGCCACCAAATGTCACACACTGTAAAATATACTTTTTGGTCAGTGAGACAATACAACAACTATCACCAGTTTCACAAATCTAGCATTGTGTAAATTTTTACCCCAGATTGACCTTGACCATTTACGGTGCATAGCGCTTTAACTAAGGTCGGAACCTAGTAATAAAATCCTTTTTTTAATCCGGATAAGGAACGAACATGTTAATGTACATTAAACACATTTGACTCGATTTTAAAATTTCCCTGTAGTAACGTTTCTCCCTTGAGGAAGGGGGCAACAGTCCCAAAATTTGCACCCCATCATTTTCTACTGTCTGTCCCTGATTGAATGAAAACAGCAAGAAATCAACTTTAGCACCAAATCCTACGGGAACTGTTTCTTGACATACCACCCCACTAATTAGTGTCAATTGAAAGCTGGTGAATTTCGGCATTGGACTATAATAATAGGAAAAAAAGCGGCAGATTTTTTTTTTTTTTTTTTTACAACAATCCAAAATCGTGGCATACACATGCCTTTCAGGTGATCATCGCATCGTATACTGTGCTTCATGGAGATTTTGGCCGTAATTATGCTCCCAGAAGGCATATGTCCAGGAGCTTAAGTATACTCGGAGACATTTACCCTTTGATGAGCGCGTTCTTCCCTGGTTTGTAAAAGGGGCCTAGCTATCATCGCATGTGGCGTATGGTCGGACGGATGACCCAGCAACAGCAGATCACTTTATTGTCTCATGGTGGACAATCCGAGGCGTGCATTGTTTTTCCGCAGTAAATACGAAGAGAACCAGGAAGTACATGCTCGTCAAAGGGTTTTCTGTCCCGACTATATGTTCCTGGAGCATAATAATCTGGAAAATTATCCTGTCGAATATGCCTGAGCATATTGGAATGGAACAATGTTCCAGGAGCAAAAATGGGTAATGTGTCCGTGCAGTGGAGAACTGTTTTGTCAGTACTACTGCATGCTCCTGGCATGCCTTGCATTCAATTTGCTTAGAATATTCTCCAGATTATTTGTCTGTTCCAGGACCCTATGGTCCTGTCCTTAATGCTCCTAGAGCATAATTTTGGGTCAATTCTCAGCGTGGCAAATAGTTTGAGTAATATTTCTAATTTCTGCCCTGGGTACACGCGCGTTGCTTGCGTGAACTGCGTCTACATGCAACCAGTGGTTCGCCGTTTTGGCGGGGAAGTTCGGGCGTACGTAGTACTTGGCCAAGAACAATTATTACGCCAAGCGTCACAATCTGCCGATACACCTTGAAATTTGTATTTGTAAACGTAACTAAATTATTGAAAATGGCTGGGCATGCATTTTATAATACAACGGCCCAATTTGCAATTGGAAGGAAAAAATCGCATGACTTGAAGCTGAGGCCCCACTAACTAGGCAAGAGTAAATCTGTAATCTTTCCTGATTGGTTTATTCCGTCAAGTTGCAGAATTCGTAGTGGAGGGGTCTATTGCACTCTTTTCCGAATTTAAAATGGATTGCTGTTGCCGGGCATGAGGAGGAGTGGCGTTCCTCATATTTTGGCAATATCTTGTTTTGCCTGCCGTGACGTCACGGTTGGCCAGCATACCCGTGTGCTTTATTCTTTACTCTACTGCGTCCGAGCTTTAATTTTTATTTCCGTCAGTGAGGTTATGTTGTAATGACGTCCAGGTGTCAATAAGACATTCCCGTGATGTTGGTCCTTAAAGGTATTAGCAGCGATAATGCGAGAGAATTGAAAAAATGTGGAAATGCATGATTTTTAACTTATCATCAGGGATAAGTGTGTACAATTCCATCTAAACTGCTGTAATGAAAAAAAACTCCACCAAATATTGACAAAAATGAAATCTTTGAGGAATTTTGCCATAACGTCTCCCGCAATAGGACATACAGCACGGGTCTCAAATCTGCACTAACAAAGCTGATTGTGGTATACAAACCAGTACAGAATAAAAAGATCAATGATGTTTGTGCTTTGAGGTCAAGCTGTATTGAACATGGTGCACCATATCACGCTGAAAAATCGTGATATTCAACCGGGAAAGGCTGTTTTGATCTTAAGTTGGAATTTTGCACGTCACGTATAGAAATTACCGAATCAGATAAAAAGTACTCTGGCCTGTCTTTAATACATCTGATTCAGCCAACCATTCAGGTATGTTTGCATATCCATGCTAGTAAGAAAAATATAAAACTAAGAATGTTTGATGATTTTTTCGATATTTTTGGATTAGCAATCGCTGGCTAATCCCTTTAAAACCATGCTCGTAGTGGGCCTATAGTCGTAAGATTCACTATTATGTAAATAGCATTTTATCTTTAAAATTCTATTATCACTATTTTAACCCACAGACCCCGCCTATTCTTTTGAAAAAAGGAACATTTTTATAACATTTAAAACGCGAGACCTCTCTTTTCGTGACTTTTTAGACGATTGTAAATTTGAAGTTTCAACAAACCCCCCATTTTGGGTGAAAATTTTGCAAATTGCTTGCCCAATAATCCCTTTGTATTTGTGGGAAGTTTGGAAGTATTATAGTAGTAATTTATAGTCCGGTCTCACGTCCGGCTACACGGTAAGGATAAGGTCACTCAATTTAGTTGCTCTTCAACGCCATTGTTTCCGGGCGTATTTCCTTTAATCGTCTATGGAACCCAGACTATGGCTCCCCGCCGGACTATAGTTGCTTTCACTTCACACAACACAATACCGCATTTTTGGCTACCCTTCTCACCAGACAAAGACCTATTTTTGCACCTCTGTCACCAAATACCCAATGGTTGAAAGCATCACCTTGACAACCATTACGTCCGTTTCATACTGAGTGTTGTCGTCCCTGTGAAATTTTGCCAGTTCTATGCTCCTAACCCTCAATTTGGCCCAAAATTATTCAAAGGCCATAAATTAGTCCAAAAAACACCCTTCTTTTGCTAAAATTTTTAATTCACAAGCTCCAAAGTTGGCGCTTCACACTGCACACCCGGTACCCCTACCCCAAAATTTGCTGACCAGCCCCACCCCCCCCCCCCCAGGTTGTGGCCCACAAGTACTTTCTGGCTTTCAACCTGCTGAAGTATCGGGAATTTTGTGAGATTTCACATAATGAAGTAATTTTTTTTATTGCAATTAACATGTCTTCTAAGTTATGCTAGCAATGGTGATTTCAAATGTCCTATCCAACAAATAAGCACAGTTTCCTGCAGCCCCTTCACACTTCATCATACATATTTGCAAGCTTGTTATGACCACTATCTCAACTCCATGTCACAGTTCAAAAGCTTCAACTCACTACTGTAATGTTCAATATTAACTCCTTTGTCAGGTATGAGTCATGATGTACCCAGAATGCAAAAGTCAGTTCATGTTACCATACAGGTATAGGTACACAAGAAGGTCATTGTAATTGTGCCCTGGAATGATTCTATATTGTCGGCTCTTATGCATACAATTAAATCAAGGTTCAATAAACAACCATTGTATTCAGTGTGCCTCTGACATGGTTTTGCATTACAGTCACATCCTGTGGATTGAGGAAGTGGTTTTTAATTAAAATGAAATGTAAATTTACAAATTGCTTTCGCGTCTTTTAGTTTTTATAATTCTTCCATCTGTTGGCAATCAACCCTGATAGCAAATCCAATACAATTCCTTATGGCTCCAACCATGGGATAGGAGGGGGGGGGTCAATGACCTATGTATCATGTGCAAACATATCAACATAACATGGGTATAGACTTTTGGCATATTCATCTTTTTTTTTCACCAAAAAAAATCTGTTAACATTTTCAAAACCACAATCCTACCCACAACTAATCACAACTGTTTTTTTTTTTAAAACTCTAATTCAATTCTTTACTTCAAGCTGGTAGCAGAAAATGGACTAAAATTAAGTCCATTTTAAAAAATCCATGTTTTTATTTGGACGTCTAGTAAAAGGTTTCTTATCAGGTAATTTAAACTCAGGAAATTCATTTAAAAAATCTTGTAGGACTTGGATGAATTTGTCGCCTGCCTCACTAGGTGTAATTTCATCAGATGCTAAAGCATGGTGTAATGGTGTAAGCCGAATTGATTTTGGGTCTATGGTTGAAAAGGATGAATCATCATGAAGAGGAGAGCGTGGCCTAGCGGTTAGGGTGCTTTCCTGTGGCGCAAATTTACCAACAAAAATTCCCGGGTTCGAATCCCAGTGGGGTCGTGGCACTTGCTGGGATTTATTCTAAGCTATTCTAGTACTATACATTCTGGATTTGATCTGTATACCAGCTATTGATTAAATACAGAATACCGCTCTCCTCCCTGGTTCACTTGGAATTGTCAAATGGATCATGAAAGCATCCCGTCCTTCGGAGGGGACGTTAAGCCGTCGGTCCCGTGTACAGAGAGTCACAACTGTACATGTACATCGGAGTCAGTGTCGAGTAAGAGTAGGGTGAAAACCCCTGACTGTTCCCAATCCACCCCAGCCTCAAATAGCGGGCCATGTTAGGAGCGTCCGTATCATGGATACACGCGGCCCCAGATCAGCACACTCAGTTGAATAAATCCTGACACCACCACAAGCCATTACCAATGACTTGTGGATACGCTAAGAAGAAAATCACAGTTTGTCTTGCACATTTTCACAAACTGTGTAACACAATTTGATTTACCTACAAATGGGTATTGATAGCAGCTATGATGCATGGGGGGTTGGATATCGGGCGGGGGGAAATCTCAACACAAATGACCATACTAGGACCAGACATCAGTCTCATTTTAGCCTTCTGGTATATCAATTACCCTTTTTTCATGCCAATTTTGGTATAGCAATGGGTTGTTTTTCAAAATTTTCTCAAATTTGTTGGAAAATTAGTCAAATTTCCTCAATCTTTAGTCAAAATTGTCCAAATTTGCTTAAAATGTCAAAGGTTTGAGGAGAAAAGGGCAAAGTTTGGTTAAATTTGGGCCAAAATTTGCATCTCTGGTATACAGTAGCTATGGGTCTCTTTTTTGGCAAAATATGGTATATCTATGGGTCCTACTTCAGACTCTAGGAGGCACGTCCCTACCCAAATCAAAACATCATACATGGGACTGAGACTAAGATAACTAGTATACGCACTGCGAATCGTGGTTTCATGGATTCGGTATAGACTATATCAAAATAAAGTATAAAATATATAAGCCGAATCAGAGATTTCCCGAGGAGGGCGCCCTCAATTTTCAAACAATTGTGTTTTTGCATATGCATAATGCTTGTCCATATACTAAACACTATGTGAAATACCTAAGATCAAATCGAAGTCCTTCATATAGAAAATCGCAACTTTGTTATAAATTTCCGGATCCGGAAATTTAGCTATAATACACAGTACGCTATGGCACTGCATACTACACATAAATGTTTACTGCATGGAAACCAAAAATCCGATACATCTCAAACTTTGGAATTGGGCATTTTAGGTGACTATCTTTAGTTCTAGTTGACTATTTTCAATAAATACGCAAAAAAATTATGTTTCAAAAATCTCTGAGTCAGCCTTTAATTCTACATTCAAGCAGAGTGTTTACAGATGACTGCAATGTGCAAAAACTTGAGGCCTAACTCTTGCTTTGGACATGACTGGGATCTGCATAAAGGAAATATTATGCATATTATTGTCTCTAATTAAGTTTTTTTGGGTCATACCAAGAAAACGAAAGGTCATATAACAAAATAAATATCATATACAATATTCCTTGTGAAATTTGCCACATTTTGTTACAAAGGTCGATATACTTTGGGCAATGTATGACCATTTTGAAATACTAGTGTGTGGCATGCTTTTGCAATCACTGACCTCTACTGATAGCGGGTCTGAGTCGCCGATTGAAACAACAGGAAGTCGCTTATATGGCGGGAAATAATGCATAAACCTGCTGGTGCACATATTCCACACAGATGTTCTATTGTTTATACAAAATTACTTTAACTTTGACAATAAAAGGAAGCCATATTGCGGAGGGCAAAATGCAACTTCCTGTAGTTTAAATCGGCGACTTCTTCTTTTTGCGTATGAGGCAGCAGCTAATGTATTGTAAACGGTGGAGCCAGCTCACTGTTGATTGGTTGGGGTTTGAGAGGTCTATGTCCACCGGTGGACGAGAGATAGGGCACTCATTGAGAATGTGATCCGCAGTCTGTGATGGAGAACCACATTGGCAGGCTGGCGATCAGTGGCGGATTGTGGCAGCTTAAGGTGGGGCCCCTTTAGCGTCAAGAAGCAACGCAATATCGCACTTTAGTGCGACTAAAGTGTGTCCGAAGGGGGCCTGAGAGCAATATTTTAGGGGGGCCCTGTCAGCAGCTGCTGACACTGCTGACTCTTAAATCCGCCACTGCTGGCGATGGCCGCAGCCCCCATCGGTGCATATTGCTGTTGAAGCGACCGACTCCTGTGCGAATCCAGTTTAAGGTGACCCATTCCTTGCGTGGAAGATTGCTGGGCCATTCTCCGTTAAAGTGTTCAACTTTGGTCTCCAAATGACGAAATATCAACATTAAGGAATTCCTGAAAATCATTGAAAATCGTAAACTTTAATATTCTCAGAACACGGAACAATGCATTGGTGATCTTAAAAATATTAGTATATTGCCTAACGTTAACACTTAAGTAACGTATCTGTCGTAACGTATCTGTCGGGCCTTTTTCTTAGTCGTGCTGTTCTTGATGAAAGTCCGTGCTTCACCGACTTAGTCTCTATACGTTATCAGGTATTACCTTCATACTAAAGCATGGTGTGGTATTCGACTTTATGTATCACACCATATTGCAAGAGCGTAGCAGGAGAGAGGTAATGTATCTGTCGCAGTATGAACATAACAGGAAAGGATTTCTTTCATTACTAGGGCTGGAAATTGTTACGTTGAAACCAGATTTTTATGCAAAACATGTATAATATAACATCGACATCTTCTAGATTTATCACATATTGGAACATAGGTATTCAGTTATTTTTAGCAATTTTGTATCCATTCGAATTATGGTAACGTATCTGTCTGCAATATTGGCAACATGCTCTCAGAGAACTCTTGCGAAACTTTAATAATCCAATATTATCATGTTTTAAACTTAACACCTCTTATGTACACAAAGGCAGCATTTTATAATACCTGCCACATGTTTTGATCGAGATCTCGATCACTTGAGCACAGTAAGTGTTAACAATTAGTGCATAATAGAGGCTGATAAAAATGCAATGCAATCTGTGATATGCGCTCATGTGTAACGAGCAGGGACACATTTTAAAGAACGGGTTTGGGCTGGCGACATGGCGAAAAGCAAGAATTATGCATCTTTTTAGCCTTATTGCTTGATACTTTCTCATCCGGTTACAACATCTAGTCCGGATCTTTTTGAAAAACATAACTCCTAAGTATAATTTATATTCATAAACATTCATTCTTAAAGGCCAAAAACAAGCTTTAAAGTGTGCATGACTGTGAGCGACACTATAAAACGACTTTTTGAACACTTTATCGGAGAATGGACCTGCTACCAGGTGGTAGTTCTGTCATAGGTGTAATAGTGAGTTGTTCTGGTTTTGGAGTATCTAGCCAGGCAGTATTCCATGTCTGTAAGATGTTGAATAGGGAGCTGGAGAGTTTAGCAGCGTGTTGACAGAAAGGTCGATGAGAGCACAGTCTCTGTCTGCCGAGCTGGTGTGATTCTTTGACAGTGTTGTGCAGCAGGTGCTTGTTGTCCAGCAGAGCCTTATTCACTAGTTTGTGCGTGTGGTGTTCTCTCTGAAGCACTGCAGGTGCAATGCCTGAAAGCACTGGTAGATGGAGTAGGACGGAGACAACCAGTAATGGTTCTCAAAGTCTCGTTGAGTACTCTGTCTCAGCTTCTTTGTGTGAGAGCTGTTGCACCATGCTGGGGCGGCATATTCAGCAAAGCTGTAGACCAGAGCCAGGACGGTGGTGCGTAGAGTCGTTGGGCTGGCACCCCATGAGGATCCAGCAAGTCGGCACAGGAAGTTATTCCTCGAAGATACCTTGGCGCATACGGACTCGAGATGCTGCCGGTAAGTAAGCTGCCGGTCAAGCTTCACTCCCAGATAGGTTGGTGTAGGGTTATATGGCAGAGGCGCTCCATTGAGGTTGATTTGAAGCTGGCGATGAGCCTCTTTGGTGTTGAGGTGGTCTTGGCTTCGCTCAGTTTCAGTCTCCAGGTCTTGAGATATGCTGAAAGTAGCGCCATATCTGCAGTAAGTGTACTTTCTACTTCTGTCCAGCGCTGTCCGAGTGGAGAAGGGCAAGATCGTCGGCGTAGCCATATTGTCTAGATGTTGTTTGATCGAGGTAAATCTCTGATGTACAAGTTGAACAGCATGGGAGCCAGTACAGATCCTTGTGGTACTCCGTTCGATGGTCTTGAGAATAAAGCTACGGCTTCCAAGCATGTTACATATGAATTGTACAAGGTGACGATCTGGGATGGTCTTGAGAAGCTTGAGTGTCAGGCCCTGGTGCCACACAGTGTCGTATGCTGCAGTAAGGTCCACCAAGATGATGCCTGCCTTACGACGCTTTTCAAAGCTTTCCTCAATATAATTTGTGAGTTTTACAATCTGGTGGACAGTGCTCCGGCCACGGCGAAATCCTGCTTGTTCGTAAGGCAGATGGGTTCGACGACGGGCTCCAGCCGGGCCAGGATCATCCTCTCAAGGAGTTTGAAGGAGACACACAGTAGTGATATTGGGCGTAGTTCTTGGGGTTGTCGACAGGCTTGTTTGGTTTGGGGAGTGCGATGATCTTGGGTAAGGACTGGTTGGTAAGGCAACATGTGTAGAACTCCTGGAGCCATTCTAGACATCGCGGGCCGCATTGCATCATGAATTCTGCTGGTATGTTATCAGGCCCCTGGGCCTTTCCACTCTTTAGTTGGCTAATAGCAGAGGTAAGCTCATCTAGTGAGAAGGATGTTGAAAGTGACCCGCCCACGCCGGGGGCTCGACAAAGTTTGATGATCTCTTTTTTGACAGAGCAAGTGTGATCCTTATGAATGTTCTTGAAACGACCATTTGCAAGGAGTTGCTCAGCAATTGAGTTGACAGTCACTGGACATTTCGATGGTTTGGAAATTCTGCTGGTGAGGCGGTTTATACTCTTCCAGGCCTTCCTGCTGGAGTGAGTGAAGTCGATTCCTTGGACCGTCTCCTCCCAGCGCTCACGGCATTTTCTAGCCTGTCCAAGCAGTTTGTCAGATCTGATGCCTTGGATGACGCTTCTTCCCCGGGTTCAGAATTCAGGAAATCATTGTAAAGAGTATCACATTCCTCATCCCAGGATGGGATATAACTGCGACGACAGCCACGTGGGATGGTCTTCTTTGCTATATTAATAAAGAGTTTACACAGTGCTGTGTACGAATTGTGCAGGTTGGAGGAGGTTGGTGTCGTAAAGTTGGGCACTTCTGAATCCACCAGGTTTTTAAACTGGTCCCAGTCTGCCTTGCGGAAGTTCCACCTTTTCACTGGCTTTGTTGGTACAGGCTTGGCAAGGCTCTCCTGAGCGATCAGTGGTGGTCGGCGACTATTCAACGGTGCGTCTCCCCCTTATCCATGTGTAAAGAGTCAGTGTTCGCAATCCACCTTTCCTTCACTCTGCAGAAGTTGATCTCTAATGACCTTTGACCATGGATGTGACCTTTAACCATACCACGACATGCCAGTTTCTGTGGTGCACCTACGAGATGAGTTTGATGGGAATTGGATTTAAAGGCTGACTCAGAGATTTTGAAATATAATTATTTTTGTGTAGTAATTATAAATAATCATCTGGAACTAAAGATAGTCACCTAAAATGCTTAATTCTAAAATTGAAAAAAAAAAAGAATTGGATTTTCCGTTTTCATGCAATAAACATTTATGCACAGTATTACGGTGCCATAGGATACCGTGTATTACAAAAAATCCGGATCCGGAAATTTAGAACAAACTTGTGATTTTCTATATGAAGCACTTCGATTTGAGCGTAGTTATTTCACACAGTGATTAGTATGTGGACAAGCATTATGTATATGCAAAAAACTTGATTTGTTTGAAAATTGAGTGCGCCCTCATCGGGAAATCTCTGAGTCAGCCTTTAAGTTGTCCATGCACGAGCAATATAAAAAGGTTAACCGAAACCTTAACACGCATACACACATGCACACGGACAGACATACAGAATTTGGATTAGAATGTGTCTCCCGCAATCCTTCAGGCAACACAAAAATGGTATGGCAGAATAGAAAGGACAAGGGTTCTTTTAGAACAATTTTATTATTCTTATTCCACAATTTTACCGGATATCAATATTAACATTGCCTTTAGGAAAATTATATTTATTCACACCTGTTCGTTAGGGTGCTCAGATGCCCCTCAGGTCAATCCCCCCCCCCCAATTTTCTTGAACCTAGTCTTAAATGTGCCACTTGTCAAAATAATAACCTCCACCAAATTAAAATTCATTCGGATGTAGGCAAGTGGGGCCACCGTGAGCTGAAAGTTTTGTACACAAAGGTCAATAGATTTGTTTGATCTGTTTTTGACAAAACCACAAAAAACATGATGACGATATCGGTGATTTGGACAGGAATCCTCCAAGAAGTTTATTATGAGGCTAGGTTTAACAATTTTCCAACAAATACAAAAACAAGGTTCATCATCAAGCCGGAAGAAAAACAATACATGTTATTAAATTAATTCAGTGGACGGCAAGACAATACACAGAATAACCACAACATGACCCAGATAAGCTTGTAGCTATGATATGAGGTTCGTTAAGGACAGTGTATTGTTGTAAGGTCAGCTTCCTAGCTAGTTACATAAGACGACTCTACTTACAAAGAGGTATTACATTGAAAAAGAAAATCCACCTGGCTTTCCCATGTTGAATAAAATGACGAGGGACAATAGGAGTTGCCTGCTATTATTGCCCCAGTACCATTTTACAACTATTGATATATATGTAACTGGTTAATGGTTATATAGGCTTGAACTTACAACAATACACTGTCCTTCAAACTAACTTACAAAGCTCTGTATATGGGTCCATTGTTTGGCTATTCAGCGTATTGCCTTGACTCCACTGAAATAAATTTATTACAAAAATCTATTTTCTGCAAGAGGAGGGAGTTTGATTGCGACTTCTGGAAAATTGTTTACCTAACCTTATAAAGTACATCTTGGAGAATTTATGACCAAATCACACATGCCGATCACATCTTTTGGTTGTTTTGTCAAAAACACAAACATTCATATTGAATTTGTGTACAAAACTTTAAGCTCACGGTGGCCCCACTTGCCTACATCCGAATGGAATTTTAATTGGCGTGGAGGTATTATTTTGACAAGTGGCACATTTAAGACTAGGTCAAGAAAATTGATTGACCTGAGGGGCCATCTGAGGCACCCACTGTTCGTCCAGATTAAGCAAAATCACTGATAGTGCCTTTAAGTTTGGCTTGGGATATGGGGTGGAAATTTCAACAGTGAGATTGTGCACTTTTCTTAACTCCAAATGAGCTCTCGGCTCATCTTGTAAGCTCTTGTA
Organism: Ophioderma brevispina; assembly: GCA_023653785.1. NCBI lineage: Eukaryota > Metazoa > Echinodermata > Ophiuroidea > Amphilepidida > Ophiodermatidae > Ophioderma > Ophioderma brevispina. Next base: position 100,173 of record JAMKCH010071803.1, read on the forward strand.
GTTCCTTGACTTACTTGCCCAGATCATCACCAAAGAGTCATTTGGTTACCTTGTTGATGGATTTGCACAAAATGTGCGTAACATGGATTTAGGTTTGGTTTGATCGAGTCTTTACACACACAGTTCATTTGAAAATTGGCTGCAGCTAGTAGCAGAAACTCTTCTTTTTCTTCTTGCTCTACCGTCAACTGTCTATCGGATGATATTACGAAAGTTAATCTGTGTTGGTACAACATAATTTTAAATGTTTAAACTTTTGATCTCAACACAAAATATTGCGTACCTGTAATTTTCAGACGAGATACTTCTATCCCGGTAACAAAGCGTTAAGGATTATCCAAGCACGGTTGGACAAACACTGTACACTTGGTACTAGGACATGTCATCTCCCAATCATATCATCAAATTACTTCAGATTTGTCTTAGGAGTACGTATTTCATCTATAATGGGATATACTATTAACAAATCCATGCGATGGGATCACCAGTTTCCCAAATTATGTGCAATATTTACCCGGAATATTTATATTTTTAGAACAGGAAACCATAAGAACTGCTCCGCATCCCCCTTTATGGTGGTATAGATATGTGAATGACACGCACACAAAACTGAAGAAACAGTATGCACAAGAGTTTACAGACCACCTGAACTCAAACATAAGATCACCACAGAGGGTGAAATAGACCATGGAGTTATTATAGTAAACCACCTTAAATCCAGAGAGAGAGAGTTTCTTAAAACAAAGTCCAACCTTGAATCAGTCTCTAAGGAGTATAAGAGAGTTGCATTGTGGAAAGAAAGACTTCTGTCTACCAAGTAACATCTATTGGTATTGAACCTGGTGAGCATCTGCCACCTGGAGCTGACTCCTCATGGGCTGAATGGTGATGTCTCAACAGATTGAGAACCAGAACTGGCCGATCTAAAGTTTCTTTGCAGAAGCTACCTGGAAGCAGATCAAGACACTAGCTGTGGTTGTGGAACAGCACCACAGACTATGGAACATCTCTTGGTCCGCCCACTGTTGGAGCAACAATGCACAAATAAGGACCTTGCGGAATTCAGTGAAGCAGCCAGACGTTGTACCCATAGTGCTGCAGCATCAAGTGAAAAAGGGCCTTAGATTTCTTCCAGCCAGGACCAGAATAATAACATTTGCAATCATAGCTAAAATTGATCATTGGGTTGTGTAGTTCACAAAAGTGTGTGATGACAAAAATAAAAGTGATGGCAATTTGCATAAACCAACATTTTCCAAAATGGCTGCCATTTTAAAGGTAATAGCACTACTATGGTGACTTAGTGTTTAAATGTATGTTGTCTGGGTCAAGAGGTTCAATATACAATTGCCAGAATTGTCCGAGTCATGGAAATTTATATACACGGCTATTTTTCAAAATGGCCGACATCTTGTCAAAGAAAACCGTATATTTCTTATTATATAACCCAAGAAGATGATTTTGGTGTCAAAATTAATGTTTTCTGGGTCAAGAAGTTCAATAAAACTATTCTCAAAACTGTAGGATGAATATAAAAGTGATGTTTATTTGCATTTGTCACTTTTTTCCAAGATAGCCCAATATTTTAAGTACAAGTACCCAAGAGTGTTAACTTACTGCAATGTCAGGCTTAATGTGGCAAAGTGATAAAATATGTTAACCCAGATGCTTGCTAATTAATACCAACACATAATCCTCAGTAACTCCTCTTTAGAACCTCCTAACTGCGCTTTATGGCCCCATGAACGAAAACCCCAAAACATTGACTACCAATAGGTGTGCACGTGACCATGACCATTTAATTGTTCGAAATCCGGGGCCATTTTACACTTGACATATCTGAAATAAACAAATAATAGTTTCTATTAAAATAATACAGGCCTAAATATCAAAATTCCCATGCAATTCCAGATATATGTTTTGGGTGAATACATATACAGTAGTCAAGGTGTCTTATTTTGGGTGTCACATTGGTAGCCCATGAATAACATGACTCACGACTCATCTGACAGTTTTGAGAAATTGCTGTTAAAATCCTTGACCTAAAAACATCCACTTTGTCACCAAAATCGTCATCCTAGGTGCTGTATAGCATGAGGTATAAACAATTTTGTCTTTTATATGTTGACCATCTTGGAAAATAGTGACGTATGAAAACTGCCATTACTTTTATATTCATCTGACACTTTTGTAAATAATTTTATTGAACTCCTTGGCCCAGAAATCTTTTACTTTTGACACCACGATCATCTTCATATGCTATATATTAACCCTAACCCCACATCAGTTTCTAGCCTATCTCCAGGGAGGGACTGAAGGAATGAGGGAAGAGGGGAACAAGAAAAGTCGCAAATTCGGGTGGGATTCGAACCCAGGGCCCTTCAGGCCCCAGTCCCATGACCCGAGATAGCACGCTACGGCGGTGTCGCTGCCCATATGAGTCTTGGTTTGATGACGTCATCGCTACTTTCTGGAGTTTTTTTTCTCACTCAGTGCTGTGAGATTTTGTGAGATTTAGTTGTGTTAGGGTTATATAATGTAAGGTTTGTGTCAATAAAATGTCAGCCATCTTGGAAAATATCGGCACATGCAACATTTTATAGTTTGGGGAATAATTGTTTTGAACTCCTTAACCCAGAAAAAGCATTTTTACACCAAAAGTATTTTCTTAGGTGTTTTTGGCTTTAATATGGCTTCCATTTTGGAAAATGGCATCGTATACAAATTGCCACCACTTTTAATTTAGTCATCACCCGTTTTCATGAACTCCACATCCCTACGGTCAATTTTAGCTATGATGACAAATGTTATTATTCTAGAGCGGGAGCAAGGACTTGGGTCAAACATCATCGTTCATGTCCACTACATCTCAGCTTGACACCTTGGGTAGTTAGTATGGACCCTCTACATCAATGCAAGATAGTGGTGTCAAATCGTGGCGTCAATTTTTCAATAGGGGCCAATTTAAGATTACACAGGGGTCAAACTTTTAAATTACTCCAATCGTGTTGAATGTATGCCTTATTGTCCGTCTAGTCATAAGGATTACAAAAATGTATAGTTTGTACCATCTATGACCATTGGTTTTAGAGTTATTGGGTAAAAATGGCTAAAAGTGCAAAAAAGGTCAATTTCCATTTGTACAGGGGTCAAAACTCAGAAGTTGCTCCAATTTTGGTATAAAGAATGAAACAATTGTTTCATCTAGCTGAATGTGTCAAAATAGGACTAGTTTGTGTAAGGCCACATGCAATGCATATAGTTATCATGCTATTGAAAAAATAGGTCATAGGGTATCCTATCCAATGAGCATGACCTTTATCTGTAAGTAAAATTTAACAAATCAAAACTATACTTTTGGAGTCCTCATTCCTCAGGCCAATAATTTGCAAGCATTGTTTAAAATACAATCAGGTAACTTTCAATGTTGACCCCTGTACAATTGAGTTTATTGACCTTTTATCAATTTTAGCTTTACCCAATAACTCCAACCCAATGGTATAGATGGTACAAAATATACCCATGTTTGGAATCCTGTAACTAGACGGACAATTGACATACTTTCAACGTGATTGGATTAATTTAAACGTTGACCCCTGTGCAAACTTAAATTGGCACCTATTGAAAAGTGACACCACAATTTGACACCATAACTACCTGAATTGATGTAAGGGTCCATACTAACTACTAAAATTGTCAACCTTAGATGTATGGGCATCCATGAACAAACTCCTAAATAAGGACCCTATGATATTCTGCGCTGCTCTTTCGGCCCCGGTACCACTCTTCTAAACTGGTGGTGCTGCAGCACTACAATCTCTGATGGATCATATTTGAGAATCACTGTGTTTGGACACAATAAGAAGATAGGCAGCTCCCTGGCGTTCTTGGACACTCAACAAAAAACTACAGCTGGAATGTAGCCTGGAAAATAAGATCTTTCGCAAACACACTCACACGACTAGATACCTGAATTTTTGTTCCCCGCCGAACGAGTCGGAACGAGGGACTATTGAAATGAGCAGAGCGTCCGTTCGTTCCGCCGTTCGTCCGTCCGTGACAAAAAATGTTTTAACCAGGTGTATACGATTTATCTGAGTTCCGTTAGGGCGACAATGATGTTGTAAATGGTTGAAAGAAGCGGGGTGATGAGTTCTCTACCTGATAAGGCGTGGCCGTTTTAAAATATGCTAATTCGTATCTAATTGCATAATTTATGAGAATTCCATGCAAGGCCTGTGTACAAGTTTCTGGAGTTCCGTCTAAGGCGGTAATTATAATGATGTTGTTGTACTTGGTGAAGCAGCGGGCTGAAGAGTTGTTGACCTGATGAGATTTTGGGCAGATTTCGGGCAATTGAGATGCAAATGAGCTATAATATGCAAAATCAGCGTAACTGCATATTTTTGAAACGGTACATCGGATACTTAAAAATTCCTGGCTGAATGAAAGCCTATCGTAGGACATCTTTTTTGCAATTTGAAAGTATATTGATATATGCGGGCTGAAGTATGTAAATACGCTAATTAAATATGCGTAAGTGCTGTATCTCTGAAACGGTTACATCGGATAGCAAAAATTCCTTCGCGTACATGAGACTGCTATGCTTTAGGGGAAGGGGGGGTGAGGGGTTGGGGAGGGGGGTGGGGGGTGGTTGTTTGTTGCGGGGATGTTGGGGAGGGAAGGGGGTGGGTAGTGTGGGGTGTTGGGGAGGGAGGGGGTGGGGTATTGCGGGGTGTGGGCCAGGGGGTGTTGTGTTGCAGGGTGTTGGGAAAGGGTTTGGGTGTTGAGGGGGTGTTGGGGAGGGGCGGGTGTTGCGAAGGGAGGGGATGGGTCCGGGGGGAGGTGCGGTGTTGGGGAGGGGGGGGAGTGTGCGGGAGTTTGGGGGGGCGAGGGTGTTGTTGGAGGGCAGGTGTTGGGGAGGGGAATGGCGGGTTGCGGGGCGGTGTGGAAGGGGAGGTTTGTGTTACAGGGTATGGGTGGGGTTGGGGTTTGAGGGGTGTAAGGGGTGGGGTGTGGTGGGGGTCGTTGGGGATTGAGGTGGGAGTTGTGGGGTGTTGGAGAGGGTGTGGGGTTTTGCGGGGGTTTGGGGAGGGGGTGGGGGGGGGGGGGTTTTGCGGGGTGTTGGGGAGGGGTGGGTGTTGAAGTTGTATTTATTGTGTTGTTAGTGATCGCAACATTCGGCGGGGACATATTTTACTCATCGCGTAAATACGAGTTCGCCTTGTTTATTCTAACCCTCGCGTCAGCACAAATCTGGTGTTTATAGGACTCTCCGTACAGAAGCTGAATGTATCGCTCGGAGCCCAAGGATAAAGAAAGAGAAAGCCCATATAATACTGCTTCGATAAATGGGGCTACCCCAGTGGGCATTTGAACAGAACATCTAACCTAAGAAAGAAAGATCAACAACACTTAAGCATGTGCTTGTAAGAGCAAGGACAGGTTGTTTTGCCTTACATCAGGGACTCGGAACCCTCAAAAGAACCTTTTAGGAATTATGGTGTTCGAGTGGTTTTTCAAACCTACTCAGACTTTACGAACACTACTTGTTGGCACCTAAGACAAAACCGAAAAGGAAGACAGTGCTGGCTCGGTCTACTATATACTATATACCTGTCTACTATATACCCATAAATGCAAATGTAACAAAGCTTACATATAGGTGAAACTGATGTTACATCAGAAGTGTCCCAACACATCCACATCAAATCACCAGGTCATCAGGTTTGTTTGGAAGAGGTACGAATACTACTGCCCATCCAATTAGCTTAGACTCTCGGTTTTTAATTAATATTAGAGAAAGTATTGGTCTCGGGAAAAAAATCGTGAAAGAAAAGTTGGTATTCATCTAATTACCCAACAAGATTTGAAGGTGCATGCTGAAATGTATTTCTTCACACCCAATTCTATTCAATTTCTGCGATTTTTGGCCATCAATCGGCAAGGAATCGGAACAAGTTAATATTCGTAATGAGCATAAACTTTCTCAGGAATGTTCCATTTATAAGATAGGTGTGTAAAACGTTGCATCGCTCTTTGACAGTAGAAGACACTGTCGATTAGCATGAACAATGCTTGTTATGTATGTTTCTGAAGAGCGATATTTGGTGCTGGGATGGGCAGGGATGATGATCAAAAGATGTACTGTCTTCAGGTATATATTTGCCAGTTGTCTAAAGATACCACTTTTGTCCAACCTTCGGTCATTTATAATCTGAACAGGTATACTGTGCTGTAAGTAAGTATAAGCTGCCCTGTGCAAACCTATTACAACCGACCAATTCTGAATACTTTTTGAATTAATGAAGCAGCTATTTTGAATGTTCAATTTGAAAAGAGCCGGGAATCAAACCATTTGCGTATTAGTTGAAATGAAAAGGCTTTGAAATCATGACCTGTGAAATCGGCAAGTGAATGGAATCACAAAGCTATAATCTTTTAAAATGAATGGAGTGAGGCTAAATACCATCATTGCAGAGGCCACATTTATTTTTTATTTACTTTCTTTCAACTTCCTGCATCAATAAGATTTCCTTTTTAGTCTGTAGGCTTTTGGTAAGTTTTTTTGTTAAATAACATTGGGTCTATGTAATACATATGAGCGAGTTTTTTGTATAGTACGTTCTATGTTGATAAATCAATGGCCTTAACCTGATGATACACTGGCAATATTTCTAAGCTAAATGTTAGTGAGGTGAGTAGAGTAAGTGTAATCAGGGACAGTCTGATGTAACATGGATATTAATGTCAGCGTACAATGGATAAAGTTAACATATTTGTTGTGGTGGCCTTTTTTCAGTCCAATAATTCTATCGATAGTTTCCTTGGTAAGTAGCCTCCTCTCCATGCTAATATGGAACGGCTTGGTCACATGGTTGGAAGATCGGTCTTGGGAAAATACACTATAATGTATAAATAGCGTCTATTTTATTCCTGGGACTTGTCGCTTCAAACTGTCAAAGCAATAAAAATACAATACATTTTTTGTATTATGTCCTTTTAAGAGAAGATGACACAATATGTGCAGCCTGCAGGTCACTGTCCGTCCGACCAAGGTCTTCTGGTCCGCCGATATTGATCGCAGTGGGTATCGCTACATCAATAGTCGCTTCCTACCTCGTATGTATAATACCAAAAACCACCTCACAATCATTTGTTTTAAAATGGTACCAGACGTACCAGACATTTGCAACTTTGAGGGAAAAAGGGTCAAATTTCAATTTCAAGATATTTCGAACGTGGAATGAAGGAGTCTATCAACATTAAGGTTAACCAACCTTCACTTAATAGAGGGAGGGCCGATATAAGTTACCGATAGTCTACACCCCGAAGGTCACGTGCTCTGAAATTAGGTCACTCGGCTGAAGGTCAAAGTATCTGGACTGAAAATTACAGGTACGCAATATTTTTTGTTGAGATCTTTAAAATTATGCTCTATCGGATGCTTGAGCAAGTGCAGTGATGCCTTTGATCAGTGGCTTCAGTGCTCTTTGTAGCTTCAGGTCCCGTGACCTTGTCTGTGACATGTTTTGACCTTGCAGGTTGACCTTGGGAAAGATGTGTGCCTCACTATTTTGAGAACATTTGTATTTTGTAATGGTGTCCTGGATTTGTTTGTTTCCTCCAATTTTTCTACCATTAAAGGTCCCAGGAAATGCAAATAGAATTGATGTGTTTTGTGTCAAGTCTGCAAGGAGGGACCAGAAAGCATTCAATATTTGGGTTGGTGATGACATCATTAGTGAAACTATTGATTTTTCAGAGAGTAATAGAAAATTCCAGGTGACTGGTGTGAATCTATTCATGACACTGACTGAAAATCAATAGTTTCACTAATGATGTCACTGGTATTCTTTTTTCTGGCCCTGTTTATTGGAATGGAATGTCCCATAAAGATTTGGAGTAGGTTTATCATCTCATTTCCTGGGACCTTTAAGGCATAATTAAGACCAGCGATAAAGTGAGCAAAAACGCAATTCTCATCCACTTTGGCCGCCATGAATGTCTGTCGGAATTGTTGATTTGCTTCAACTTCCATTAACGCAATATTTTCTAGCTTGAATAAACACAATGCCAGATCGGCCAAGGGTGATTTGCAAGTACTTTTGGCACTTTCTTAACAGTCACACTCTTGGCTACTGACTTGTTATCCTGCACTTCCTTATCTTTGACAGAATTAGAATTTGTTTATTGGTCGTTTCATTTTCGCCATTTTTAGCGTCTTCTCATTTTTCCATTTCTCAACTTTGGAAGTTTCTCCCTTGGGGTTATCTTTATTTCACTCGGAAATCGTTACGATGTTCATGCTATTGAGTTTATTCACGTTATTTTAAGACTTTTTCCTAGGACTATGACAGGAGCAGCTTTCTGCTCCAACATATGCGCAGCTGGACAGCCAGAAATCTCTCATGAGATTTTGAAATAAAATGTACACAAGGACAGTGATTGCTCTGACAAAATGTCTTCGGGATGATTTCAAAAACCTTTTGATACCTCCTTGTATAAAGGTCATTAATTTCACTGGAATTGGATGATTGATGCAGGCTCCACTACCCACATACTGACTTCACTGCACCTTATCCATTTGAAACAACATTTGACAAGTACCATCAAATCTGTGTCACAAATAGCTGAATTTCACACATGTAAACAACATGAATAAGTGACTCACACATATTTGCTTCAATGTTTTCTTTTTATTGTTGAAATAAAACATCATCAGTGCATGGGATTATAGCAGCCTAACAAAATGGCTTCTCTCATAATACCAATGAAAGCTTAACTTAAATTTTATTACAATATTTACATATACTAAATAAAGTAACATATTTCTCTTGAATTTGTTAACTTCATAATTAGTGCATGATAGCTTCATAATTAGGGCGTGATACCTTATCAGAGTAGAATTGTATACTGTTCTGAAATATCCCACACGTTTAAGTTGTCAACCCAGTGATTTTATAATTTTTAAACCTGGTACTGTATAGCAAGTAAGTTTGTGTGAAATTAATTTTCACCACTTGGGTGATCTGCCAGTAAATTTAAAAGCCTGCAAAGAATATTATTGTCTCAGAGGATTTCTATCTTACAGTGTTGGTTTTGAAGTGTTACGTGCATCAAATTTGGTTAAATACTGTAATCTGCTTACAGATATGTTGGAATACAACATTAACATGTTTTAACACTTCTTTTTCCTTGTATTTTGCAATGGTTGATCAAGTATAAGTGCAAAGTGTCACAGTAGTTTGAAAGACACCAAAAACAGGACAAATTGGTGTTTTTGAAACTAACATGACACCTTTTACTAATACCTGGTCAACCATTGCAAAATATAAGGAAAAAGAAGTGTTAATATATAAGTGTTAACATATTAATGTTGTATTCCAACATGTCTGTATGCAAATTTATAGCAAACTACAGCATTTAATGAAATTTGGCACATAAATAGCACTGATTTGTTGTCTTTTTAATTTGAAACAAAAGTAACACTTGAAAGCCAAAACTGCATGATAGTGGAGGATACGCCATCCTACATGTCTTTAATACAAACATGCCATTTGAAGTATTCTTTCATGTTCATTACAAAACAGAGCACAAATGCAAGAGTTGCTCTCATGTTTTAATCTTAACCCACATGGCCCACTTTTCTTGCCCAGTATTGTGGCCTTGCACATATATACACCTGGCACAAAAAGTATCTTGGCATGTTTTTTGATCAGTATTGTGCCAAAGTCAGGCCATTTTGAAAGTTTTCGAAATATACATTTTGTTGCCTATGTCTTGCTCTTTCATTTAATACCTTGCTTGTACAAAAGCGTGTAGAAATGGCTGAGATAGAACGCCCGAAAGACGCAAACCCCCAAAACCAAAAGTTGCAGTTTGTTTGAAATTTTATAAGTTGTGATTTTCTATGAACTGGACTTCAATTTGAGCTTAGTTATTTCACACAGTGATGATTATATGGACAAGCATTATGTAAATGCAAAAAACACAATATGTTTGAAAATTCTTCATCGGGAAATCTCCAAGTTGGCCTTTAAGTTTCTCCTACGTTAGATGCAAAGACAGGCTGACAGAGCCCTTTTTCATGCTGCAGCCAGCAGAATTGCCAACAGCACTTTGTACTAGGTAGAATTTGAATTTGATACCAGATAACTTTCACTTATCTTCTATAGGCACAAACCCTTACCATATGACTTTACAGTATGTCGCCACTCCCACTCGTCATTTTGTCTGTTGGCCATTTTGTCCAAAACCAATTTGGTACATTACAACTTTGTCCACTGATCACTTCATTCTTTAAGCACTTTGTCAATTTTGCAGTTTGTCATATTGTCCTTTTGCCATTTTCTTCCCATTTTCATTTATACAGTTTTCCTTTGTCATTTCATCCTTTTCCTACTTTGTCCATTTACAACATAATCTTTTCTCAATTCATCCTTTTCAATTGCATTCCGTTCTGGTTCTTTCTAGTTCAGATTTAGATTGGGAATGTAGAGTTAAAGAGTATATGCAGGAAACTGGTAAAAGACTTCTGCTAGTTGATCCTTTACCATTTTCTTTACCATTCTGGTCAGTAGTACAGGCCAAAACTCAAAAATGGACCAACTGGTCGTTGGCCAAAATGGAATTGGGACAAACTAGAAAAAACATAAAAATTAAAACAAGGACAAAGTGGTTAAAGGAGTGAAAGGCAAGTGAACCAACTGACAAAACAGGCTGAGCCATTTTACCCCAAGCAAATTGTCTGTTTTATTTTTAGAACAATTTTAAGCAGTGATGACACAATTTTGACAACCGATATGTAGGGACACATTTTTTAGCCTAACCAAGCCCACAAAAACAACCTCTTATACTTCGTCCGGCCTGAACTAAGGAGTGACGTCAGAGCTTTCACGCAGTCTTAAGCGTGCGAATCGCAGCAAGCTGCAGCTGTAATCGCGAGCGTACAAAGTGGGCGTGCGCAATACGCATGGCACAATAACTGCGCGAAAGCTATGACATCACTCCTTAGTTAAGGCCGGATGAAGTATAATCACTGAGTGGCAATGGTTCATGATCAATTGACTGTTATTATATAGTTGTAATAAGCAGTAGGTGTATGAGTTTTATTCCGTAAAACTACTGATTCAAGTATCGCAAAAAATGCCTTTCTGCCAGATTAGTTTGCATAGCATTGTATATTAGATTGAGACTAGCCTTGTTCAAAAGGCTATATCAACTTAAAGGGGCATTCGTGATCCACAGCCTCATCCCTCCGACTTACCTAAAAAATTTTGAGATTTTTATATCATACAGATTAGACTTCAATAGATTTCTTACCTTGTATTTGGCTACAGAAATTTCTTAAAAGAGAGAAAAAGGGTGATTTTGATTTGCTTATATTTCAATGTAAAACATAGGCTGAATTTTGTATTTGCTCCTATATAAAATTAGAAATTCACAATTTTTGTACCAAAGAAATATTTCTTAGCTTAATCCTTTCAGATGGGGATATTTTTGATGGAAAGCTTTACTTCAGGGCAAAAATCAGTACTTAAATTTTTTTAGGGACACCTGATATGTGAAATCTCTCGTTGCACCTTTAATTGGTTCACACATCTGATACAAATGTCACAGATCATATTAGGCAGAAATTGTGATACAAATGTCACAGATCATATTAGGCAGAAATTGTGATACAAATGTCACAGATCATATTAGGCAGAAATTGTGCAAGTGGAGCATATTCCCCCTCAGTAAAACTAAAGAACTAGCAATACCATGGCAAGAATTCATTCTATCAAGCACCCAATTTGAGGTCTCCAATTTCACCTGGCCTATGTTTCATGCTTCCACTAGCAAGTTCCATAAGTTTAACTCAGGCAGTCACCCTGTGCAGCACATCCACTGCACCTGACCACAACAGGTATTTGTGGTTTTATACCTAGACTAGTAGGCTCCTGGATCCAGTGTGCACAACAGACCACCAGGGAGTGTACCAATTTATTTAATCTTTCTCTAGGCAGGGTATTTTTTTTTTTTTTTTTTTTTTCCACCATGATTTTCACCGTGCCGTTTTCACAGCAGCAAAAGTGTTCGCCATTTTACATTCCCAGCTAGCTGTAAGCCTGCATCAGGGATCCTGGCTGTATTCGCCCCGGTATTCGCTTTGTTTTTAATCGGTTACCAAAACCCAATAATTGAATGGTTATTGATCAGTTCCAATAAACTCGTATTCTATACTTCATAAACTTCGAAGTACAACGTAAATTAATCGATGCGCTGCGCAGCATTATCGCGCCTTACTACAAAACGCGCTTATACACTCCTAGGCGCAGTCTAAATCGCTCGCGTTGAAGACACAGCGCGTGATGTAAGAACAAAACAAATCTCTTACACTGATACACGAAATACTGGTCACATAAGTCGACAAATATCAGGAATTCCTTGTGAGACTGGTGTGGGAGTTTATTGATTACTTTGTACTTCTAGGTTTACAGAGTATAGGAACTATTTTAAGCGAACGATGACATCATCATTGACCAATCAACGATCGCAATATTTTCGGAAGAAATATCCCGAAAAACAATGAGCAACAAAGAAAAGGAAATATTTGCGAAAAGGCTTTGATTACGACTGAACTTTGAGCGGTCCAGAGAGGGGCGGACTCCGCACAAATTAAATAAATAATCAAAGCCTTGATAAAAGGCTAGCACCCAATTTGAGGTCTCCAATTTCACCTGGCCTATGTTTCATGCTTCCACTAGCAAGTTCCACAAGTTTAACTCAGGCAGTCACCCTGTGTAGCACATCCACTGCACTTGACCACAGGTCAGGTATTTGTGGTTTTATACCTAGACTAGTAGGCTCCTGGATCCAGTGTGCACAACAGACCACCAGGGAGTGTACCAATTTATTTAATCTTTCTCTAGGCAGGGTAACCCCTTCAATGCTAAAGCACTGATTTCACACAATGTTCAAAATAATTGAGAATAATACAATACACTGAAAATAGATAACAAGTTTGTCAGTTCTTAGCAGACACCCTTGATCAAGGCTAGATTGAGACTAGATATAAAAAGTTACTGGTTCAAATCCTTGTGAAACCTTTCTTCGAATTAATCAGTCTCAGTATTTTTAGAGTAAGAGAAGTTAGAATCAACTACAAAATGGGCGTAATAAAACCCATCAGTATATGGGGTATACCATGGTTGGTTATGCTAAAAAATAACGCTGCAGGGACTTGCAATAAGAGTTTCTACACCTGTTGAAAGTCAGAAAAATCCACTGCAGGAATCCTGTCATATAGACCTAAAATATTTCATGATTTCTATGTTACAGTACCCTACAGTGCCCTTCTTCATAGATATCTGTGCAAAACTAGATTAATATAAAACTCATATTTGACTGCAATGAAATTTTAGGAAATGTACACAGAATGTAGCTATACAATAAATAATTTAAATCGGTTGTCAAAACTATGTTGCGATTGGATGTTTTTTATTCATGTTTTTGTCATAATAAATGAGATTTTCACACAGCTGTGAAGCATGTAGGGTATTATAATTAAACAAGCTACGCACACACATAATACCGATATAATGAGTTCATTTTCTTCAAAATATACATACCTGTAGCTGGATAAGTGACTGTTAAATATTGCACAAGGAATTTTGATTTTATAAGTTACATTAATATACAAGATAATAAAATAATCTGCCAACTGCTTTCTATTTATATCAAATGAACATATGTACATCTTATTACAAGATTTGGGTAGCTAGCTGTGTTAATTATCAAGCACGGTGATTGTACATGGTAAAAATAATGGGTCAAAGCATTTAGCCAGCATGCCAATGTGAATACCTTTTATTTTACTTGTTGTAGTTGCTTTGTTGTCTTGTTTTGTTATTTTTTGTCTTTGTGTTGGTAAAAAAAATTTTTTTTAATTGTGGATGAAAATAATGGGTCGGGCGGCAGAATATTTTTTTTATTTTGTGCTAATTTGCATAAAAACTTTCGAGTCGGCAGGATTTTTTAGGGTCGGTCGGGTTACGCCAAACGAACATTTTTTTTATGCCTAGCTAAGAAACAAGTTGACAGATCTGAATAGACCCCTTCTCACACAGTGTGTTGTGATCAGATTACTTAGGTGCAGCTGGGATGAATATACTTAAAAAGATGGATAGGCACACCACACCATTTACGCTTCCATAGCATCTCTAGTGCTGGGACACAGCGCCACCTATTCCGTATCCTCATCGCTAATTGGCCGGCAATTCTTAGACATGCGCTACATCATGGGACTCCCTAGCAGCCAAACGCTGTGTTAAAGGCTCTGCAATTAGCTTGAACAAGGAATGAAAAAATGGTTTTGCGGTACCTTGGATATCGCGAAATCAACGAATCAGGTGGTCAATCTGATGTTAGAAACGGGTTCTTGACAAAAAAGACCCCTTAGCTCACTAGTTTTTGTAAGCCTGACGTGTGGCATGACTTGACAGCAGCAATCGAGAATTGAGCCAGCTGATAAGAGCTGATAAGGGTAAGAAAAAATGCTTGTATGGATCGTATTTTTCACGTTTTTTCGTCTTTTTCCAAAAATAAACCTATATTATAACTAGTCAGCTAACTAGACAATTTAGTTAGGAATATTTTTGGTGCGTAAATCGTTACGATAGGCCAAGTATTTTGCGCAATCTCCAGTGTACCGCGATGTACAAAAAATCCGAATCAACGCTATCCGACACTGTGTGTACGTGGAGTTTCCCACGCTTAGCCGATTACGATGTGGTTGATAACTCCCTAGCACAGTGAAGATTTGCCAAGGTTTGCCAAGATTCAACAATGGCCGGCGCTGTGTGCCAAGACGACACGTAAATGGTGTGACACGAGTACACTGTTCAGGTGTGCCTCGGCCTGATGTTTACAAAAAGAAAATTAACCATTTTCAGGAAAACCGAATTTAATTTCTCAAACTTAATGCCAAAACTGCACCGGAAATACAAAGAAAATGAATAATCAACTTTTAAAGTTATATCATCAATTTTGTACGACAAAAGTAGGTGTACAGGTTTCCGAATTCGGAAGCCTTTAAGAAATTTCTCATTTTTGAATAGTAACTGCTAATTTATAGCTTCGATTTCTTGAAATTCCTGTGTTACATAGAGAAAAAAATGGGTAAAGCAGCATGAGGAAAATAGTAAGCAATAAGTATACACCAACATATAAAATTTAACATGCATTATAAACATGTAGTTTTGAGAACAAAGTTATGATACACTAGCCGAGGCACACATGAACATAAATTAACACAGAGTGAATAGGGGATTTCATATCCCTCTTAGTATATTAGTCTCAGGGTGTAGCGAAAAAGGGGCTAATTGACACCTCACATTTTTCCTTTCGGCAAAATTGTCTTTAATTTACTGCTCTGCCAAAAAAGTAACTTATTGCATCCCAAAAAGATGACATTTTCTTGGTTAGTAATATTTCCATTTGTTTGTTATGCTAGTTGGAATGATAGGTCTTGTGAATTGGTACACCACCCCTTCAGATTTTGACGGCAAGTTACCATATAATCGCTGTCAGTATTTCTCTTGCCTGAGAAATTCTGGCAGCGATTTTAGCATTTTCTGACAAGCTGGGTGAGCCAAAACCCAAAAGAGGAATTATGGGTATATCTTAAGGAAATGCCCATTTTAAACAAGAATTGTCCAATGCATAATGAACATGAACCCCACAACTAGGTCATTAAATTCTAGTTAAATCCCTGCAGGTTTGTTCCTCCCCAAAAAGGCAATAGCAATTAATTTAAAATCATGGTGTTTTTTTTTGAGAAATTTATATTCTTTGACTATTCAACTTTTAACATAAACAGCATAAAATTTCAATTTTCACAAATATGAGCCCCTTGCCAACACTAAAGCAATCATCACTTTACAATTTAAAGGCACTATCAGTGATTGCTAAATCACAAAATAAAAAAAAAAACATCAACAATCCGATTGTTTTCATTTCTTTAACAGTATAGATAGGCTAACATACCTTAAGTTATAAGACAAAAAGCAACATAATAAGGAGAAAACCAGATTTTTAGTCATACTATCCATACGGACACTGAACTACAACATGTTATTGAATAAAGATTCATATCTTTAAACACTGCTAGTTTCTTTATTTTCTGTCAATTCTTTAGTTGCAAAAAATAACTTATGATAATTCTAACAGGCTTATCCTTCACTTTGAAGCCGTTACCGCAAATTTCAAATATTTTTACTCTTTCAGATTGGATCACTGATAGTGTCTTTAAGTCATTCTTCCCCAACA
Organism: Ophioderma brevispina; assembly: GCA_023653785.1. Taxonomy (NCBI): domain Eukaryota; kingdom Metazoa; phylum Echinodermata; class Ophiuroidea; order Amphilepidida; family Ophiodermatidae; genus Ophioderma; species Ophioderma brevispina. The sequence continues at coordinate 116,487 of JAMKCH010071803.1, forward strand.
AAAATGTACTACTCATACTTACAACAGCAAACATGAATAATTTGATAGCAACCATGTCACACGGAGTTCGACAAAATTGGGTTTATAGTTTATTGGCAGACATCGACCGATGCTAATCTTTTGAGCATATTTTGCTTGCCAAATGCAGGAACATACGCATTGCATAAAAGTATAATTCGAAAGGCTAACATCGGCCAACGTCTGCCGACGAACTACGACCCCACCATTATGACCATGCAACACGACCATCTACTGATGGTTTTAGATACATCTAATAGGCACTTGCCCTGTTCACATTATTTTGTACGAATTCTATTATGATAGAAAATTAATTTTGACCCAACCAGAAATCATAGTGAGTAGAATGTGGTATGCTGCAAAAAGGCCTAATTCAGGGTCTGGAATTCATCATTAAATACAAATCTAGGGGGCCTCAAATCAATTTACTACTGCTGTGCTTTTTTTTTTGGTAACAATACACACATAGATAGTGTAAAGAATGAGGTAATTGGGGAGTTAGGGCCTATGGGTTATGTACATCTTCTCGTTAGCAAGGAATTTTAGGTATGTATTCTTGTGTAACTGCTCCCCTGATCTACTACAGTAATTACTTGTATATAAGCCGCACCTCTTACAAATCACATTAAACTTTGATAGAGGTTCTTTCACCTCACTCATACATACCCACACTATAACAAAGGGTGTTAGTTCCCGTATTATTCAACATTCAGATCAATCCGACCTCAAAGTACTTGTGCTATTCAAGTGTGACCCATACTTTTTTTATGCATACATAATCCAACATGCATGTCGTTCTTTTAGATTTTGAAGACTCCATAATTTGGAATGGACTTTGCTATTCCCGGCAAGATGCCGCTAATCCGAAGGGGAAGACCTCTATCTTAGCCAATGATGCACTATCGCACTTTCTCTTGGTCAGAAAACAGTTGCAGGATTTGTCAATGTTGCATACAGCAGCATAACCGTAAACTAAATTCTGTACCAAGATTAAAGGTATAAAGTTGATCTGATGAGCTTTGCAATTGTAGGAATATTGTCATTGATACAACTCTGTACATTTTCTCTTGCAGATGGTCAGGGCAAGCAATTGTGTTTAAAGTGTATTTAGTACTTTTGTTCTTAACATCTAAACCACACTGCTAGATAAGCTGCAGGCGCATAGTTTAAGCTTTGACCATCATATTATTGTGGTTGAACTATATTACAACAAAAAGTTCGTTCAAAGTGACATTGGTGATCACTTTAAGGAGAATCCAACAAAGCAAATATTACTACACAATACCAATTGAACCCCCATAATACAATCACTTCCACACATTCATATTCCCCACTCATGACCTGTTTACACCTGTGCTGAGGTGTTTTAATCCACCAACCATCTTTACCATTTCTATAGAATCAACATAACAATGGTAATGTGAAGGTCAACCGTGAGCTTCCAAAATCTGCCAGAAAGTATGCCAAGTACAAAGTTAATCAGTAGCGGTAAGAATTGTGAATTTCGGATTGTGAAGAGGCCATGTTCGTTGCTTGATTGCAATCAATGCTGTTTTCAGCAGTCAGTACAAATAAGGTATACTTAGTTTTTCATGGAACTATCGGCCCACATCATCATCCAATTCCTTTCAACTAAGCGGAAGTAACTGTACTTTGGGTTAATTCATTAAATTTGAATATTTGATGGATTCTTTTAACTGGAGAAAACTATATGAGACTACCTAAATCCCAGATTAAAATGCAATCTTTATTGTCTCCATGAAACAAAATGGAAGAACCACTTCATATAGTTGGCAACATTTTTTCCCAACTTTGGTACAGTAATTATACAACAACACCCTTTTAAAAATTTCGATTCAGACTTTGCATAAAATTATTAAAGTACACCTCATGAATAGAGTCATGCTATTTCATTGGCCGATTCCCTCTTACAAGAACCTATTTTCCCCTAGGGAAATAGTATACAAATGTTGATTTGGATGCTATGAGGGGCATGGGTAAATTATAGGCCCAAGTGACCTCGAAACCATACTATGCCCCGACACGAGGCGTAAGCCGAGGGGCATAGTATGGTTTCGAGATCACCGAGGCCTATGTTTCAACCATGCTTCCAATAAACGCCAAGTTCAATATTTGTTTTATATACCGACTATATAGATTTTTTGGGAAAGAATTTTGTATTCTGCCACAGTCTACGAATTCGGCAATGTTAACGGAATAAACGCAGTCCAGTCCGAATTTTTAAGTGGTGGCGAATACTACATTCCATCCCGTTTTTGTCCATAACAACGGCCTATAATATCATGTGTAGCTCATGAGCTGTAGGCCATGTTTTTCATGGGCGTGCCCTGCCTGGTTTAACAATTTTGTGTAAACTTGGTCCAAAATTGTCAAGAATTAGCAATCGCAATCAACCTTTCTTGTGTTGAGGAAGTGATGTTGGCGTCCAAACGGATCGCCGTAATCGACTTTTGCCATTTTTTTGTCGGCAAAATGCATACAATTTTCCTTGAAGCTCCGAAGCCGCAATTCAGCAACTTTTACAACTCCGTCTTTCAAGCATTTTCCTAACACGATGAAAACACACACATCACCGATCTAAATGTGATAATTCCAACTTATATTTATGTTACAATCACCTATAAACACAATGTTGTTCTTGATTTATGCAGAAATCTTGGACTACCGGTGCTATCAACGGTCGAAAAAATCGTTTGTAGCGACCCGTCAAACATGAGTGCCGATGCCTGGGCGCAGCCATTTTATAATAAAATTTCAAAAAGCAAGCGGACGCCGGGCGAGGCGCGATGACAGATCGCTGTCAAACAACATCAGAGGGGATAGGTTTCAAGTACGAGCAGTAACAACCACCTCAAAGCATGAATAGGACTAATGATGATGCGATTCAGCCATTCCCTTGCTATTGTTTGTATCAGACTTACACTACAACACAGGACCTCCCCACATACGAGTAAACAAATACGGTTTGCTTGTATTCATCTCTTACACCAGCTTCAATTGTACACTATAATACGGATGGATATATGGTCCGTACAGCAGTCATCTATGGTTGGGAGAGGTGGCCCGGGTATAGGTCATGAATGGATGCCCGATCTCCCGGGAATAGTCATTTTTGGTTCCAATTCTTGAAGTAGTTATTTTGCCTCCATCTTTTTACAACAATAAGATGACAATGATCTATATATGAGGTATATAATTTGGACTGTTTCCAGAAACATTGGCCCCATAGTTGCAGTGAATTGTAATAAAACAAATAAGACATGGTCTAATATCAGGAAATAGGTACACTATTTTCCATGGTACTGGATATATACAATAATCTATCACCCCTCACCCAGGAAATAGTGTGCTGTGTGCCCTATTTCCCTCTAACATGTGTATTTGTATACTTTCCAACCCCTATAAGCCAACTAACCAAATGAGTAATGAAATCCAACAAATTTTACAGGCAGAAGAGGTCCAAAATGCTGATTACACATCTCATATTCTTTTCAAAATAACAAGTTACCTTGGGGCGACTTGAGAGTGGATGCTGAACGCTATACATGTCTATGGAACTCATGCAAGCTGCCTATTGTGACTTGTATCACAGTACAGTAATTAAAACCCCCTGAGGTCGTTCCACCTTTCTTACAATATCTCATTGTTTGGCTCATTTACATGACTATCACATGATATATCTCTGAGTAAACCCAATCACAATAGACCTTAAATATATATATGTACAAAACGTTAAGCTTTTCTTATCATGGAAGGAAGTCGGCACCAGGCGACTCGTCAGCCAACAAGGCGTGATGTAAGTGGTGGAAAATATATCAATTCTCAGAAAATATATCACGTCTGCAGAGTTCACTGTTCTTTCCAATATCTCTATTATGGACTCTCTATACAAAACGGTGCACGACATGAGAACTTCTTGCGTGTGCACAATTACTTGAATCAGAAAAACCAAAAATCATGTTTTGGAATGATGGTGTAGAAACTAATTTTGTCCTTTCCATTTTTTCTCTATACATGGGCCCTCACCAAATTTTGAATGAGGGGATTTACTACTATTTATATAAATGAAAACTCTTCATAGAGGTGAAAGACTGCGAACTATAAATTGCTACATTTTTCTGCCTTGACAGTCCCATTCAAAGATCGCTCATTTGGAAGGAATTCGTTCTTCTGGGACCGGTAGGTTTTCATTGAGGGCATACTACCAGTATACCTGTCCTACGGCCCGGATCGCGTGTTTGCGGAATAAAAACGCAGTCTCCCCCATTGGGATTATAAGGAAATCTGGTGAGGAAGGGGAGCTGGTAGCACTAAAACGACAGATTACCTACAAGGGTGGCAGCGCCAGAGAGCTAACAGCTGCCATCACAAATGACAGCAGGAAGGGCATCCGGTCAAACTATCTTTGCTCCAATAATCCCAACAGCAGTACTTGCGTGAGATCCAGCCACCCCATTGGCGGGGACGAAAAACCGGATTAAAACTTGGTTTTCTACTATGGTATGGAAGTACGCAATGTGTTAGCCTTAATTGTGGTTTTATGAAAGTTTGAGGTATGGCCTGGATGTAATTTACAAGAGCAAATTAGGTTAATTTTTTTTATTTTTTTTACACACCCCCCCCAAAAATAATTGCCGCAAAGCGGTATGTTATTGAAGATTTTACGTCATTGGTGGTATTGATATAAAGAGTGTTCCTTTTTTTACAGCTAGAGACCCATTTTCTTTGTTTTTGTTTAAGTTAAGTTCCCATCTGGCATATCGGTATCAATGCCAAACACAGGTGACAATTTGGCTCAGTATCACTAAAAAATTGTCTCAAAATCAGCTTATGATATTGAATCCCATTAAAGCTGAATGAACATCATTCTTCCATCTTGATATGTGTCTGAATTGGCCAATCCTTATGCTGAGTGGGTGTATTGAGTCCATCCCATGATGCACCAGTTTGGGGAAATTTCACCCCAATAAGGTCATGTGATCCCACAAAAATCCTATTCCTAACACATAAAAATGCAGACTTTAACACTCACAAAGCACTAGCACTTTGGTAATTTTTAGCATGATCATATAATAAATAGTGGTTCTTAAACTTTTGAGCACTTTTGTTAGTACTGACATGTATTCAGTACAGTACAGTACTGCAATGCATCATGGGATTGGTTCAAAACACACTCTGCTTCAACTCATTTCATCATTGCATATTCCAGTGACTGCAAGATTACAATGTGTTACTAAGCATTATATGCTGCACTGGTAAAATTGGGAAGTTTCCGTTACCTGACCCATCTGACACTTTTTTCTGACCCACATGAATTCGGAAACCTTAACGGAATAAACCTGTGCTTATTCTGTGAAGGGTTTCTGAATTCATAAGTGTGTCAGATGGGTCAAGTCAAGGAAACTGCCATAAAATTGAGACTGGTGAATCAACTTAAGGAAAATCTGTTGCTGCTCTTCACTTTAAAGTAAAGTGTCTGATAGCCATCACCTTGGGATAATGAATACTTAATGTAAAACAAAAAAATAATAAAAACTACCAATGACATTTGACCTATATAGTAGTTACGACTTATTTATTTCCTTCCAACATCATGCCATAAAAAAAATTAAGTACTTTGTTGAAACAATAAGCATTTCTGCTTGCAAACTGTTGACTGTGAAAAACTGACCCAGGATAAATTCAAACGAGGCCTGGTTACTACGATGCTAAAAAAGGCAAAACCTTCACCTTTGAGACTTGAGTGCGCACAAAAGGCCAGCATAAATCGGAGAATATCCATGATGCATCACCTAAAATGAGTGGCAAACAATAGCTGCTACGACATCAAAACATTGTATCACACAGCAACAGTCAGGCGGGGTCAATGGAACATGATAGAGTCTGGATCTTGGTTGTCTAACACAGCTATATGACGAAGAACATCCTTCTTTGTAATTATACCTAATAGTCTCCTGTCAAAATACACAAATGGACACAAATTGATGGGCGTCAGGGGACAGAGGGAGTTTCCGTAACCTGACCCATCCGACACTTTTTTCTGACACTTATGAATTTGGAAACCCTTCATGAAATAAAGCACATATTTATTCCGTTAGAGCAATAATAGCACATTTTTTTAAGAGCGCCCCAATTTTCCAAAGATTTTGATATTTTTACACGGTTGCATTGGTGACTGGCTAGTAAACTATACCTGTGAATGTTTAAGCTCGAAAATGTCTATGTGTTGCAAACGAAGGAATTTTGTAATTAGAATAATTAATATCGGAGATCTCCGATAATATTCAACGGCTGTTCAACGGCCTTCCAATATGACCAAGGGAAGGCGGTTCTCGAACCACAAGGGTCCCCCTCCCGTCGCGATAGTAATGGAGGGATATATAATTTTAATATCACAGGGGAATTTGTGATGGAAATAAGTGGTGCTCAAACCACTGAGGCTGCTGCCATATCAAGTTGGTCAATTTGATGGATCAAAAATGTTACTACATGACCTACAACTATTTGTAGTTATTTGACCTTAGATGACCCTACTTGACTGAAATGACCTTCCATTTTTTGTTTTAGGAAATGTTGACCACATCCCAAGTGTCATGACCTAACCACATTTTCATGACCGACCAACCTGTTCGTTGACCTCTGTATAACCCCACGACCTTGAAATGACTCCAAATTTTTCGGCAATAATGCAGCTACACCCTCAGTGTTTCATGACCTCGACCATTGTGTATGGCTTTGACCTTGATGACCCCACATGACCTTGAAATGACCAGCAACATTTTTGACACTGACTGTTTGACCCAACCCAACCAAGTTCATCATCCTACCCCAGGTACTTGGTGATTTGACCTTGGATGACCCCCCGCATGACCTTGAAATACCTTCAAATTTGTGGCACGGAATGTTGACCACACCCAGGAAGTTTCATCATCCAATACCACCCTACTACGGTTGACCTTGAAGACCTGACATGACCCTTGAATGACTTTAAATTTTTTCGGCACTGAATATTGACGCACACCCACCAAGTTTCATCCATCAATCCTACCACATTTGGCACGGTTATAGCATATTAATACATTTTACCTTGAATGACCCCGGATGACCGCCTTGAAATGACCTTCAAATTTTTCGGCACTGAATGTTGACCACACCCACCAAGTTTCGTCATCCTGCCACAATTACCAATGCTTATAGCAATTTAATCCCATTTTTGACCGCATTTGACCTTTGACCCATGCCCCACCTCCGAACTCATCCACCGTCTACTTGGGTGACATCTATGGTGCGAAGACGGACACCCATACTTGCTTAGATCAAAAGATATCGTGTTTACAAGGGTTATAACAATATATCCTATTTTTGACCAAATTTGACCTATTTTTGACCATATTTGACCTTTGACCTACGTCACATGACCCACTTTACATCCCAGCCAACGCCTACTTGAGATGCATCTATGTTGCGAAGATGGACACCCACACTTGCTTAGATCCAGAGATATTGCGTGGGACGCACACACGCACACACACACACACACACGGACACACACACGGACGCAGGGCATTTCTATAGTCCCCCTTTGCCAACTAAAGTTGGCGGGGGACCAATAACCGGGAAATAGCGCCATGTATGTGTCTACGTTCATCCATTAGTTATACGCATTTTTGTTCACAGGTATAGTTCCTAGACAATTACCAACATAACTATGCAAAAATATCAAATTTTGAAAATTGGGGGCGCTCTTCAAAAAATGTGCTGTTATTGCTTTAAGGTTTTCGAATTCTTAAGTGTGTCAGATGGGTCAGGTTAAGGAAACTACCGAGAACAGATGCAGTATGTGTTACAGCTAAGCTAATTGGCTACTATTTTGTTAAAGTAAACCAATGCTTCTCTTTCAATCATACACATAGCAACAACTCTAGATTGATCTGATGATATTTGCTAGAGCAGGCATCTACAAATAGTGGTGCATGGCACTTTTGGGACACAGCAGGATCGGTTAATGTTACTAGTAGTAGTAGTGCAGAATTCAACTGCCTATACATCTTGCACATGCGACATATAATAGTTAACAATATGAATTATTACACCTCATGAATATTCATGAACATAATCATGCTATTTCATTGGCCGATTCCTATTACACGAGCTATTTCCCTAGGGAAATAGATTGAACTGTTTCCCTTCAACCTCGTCCCTAGAGTCACAGTGAGTTGTAATAAAACAAATACTACATGATTTATATCGGGAAATGGGGCACACTATTTTCCCTTGGTACTGGCTACGGTCCTATGATAGGACCGTAGCCAGTACCTCGGGAAAATAGTGTGCCCTATTTCCCTCTACCCATGTAGTATTAGTATACTGTTCCAGTAATAATGAAAGCAAAGCGTGATCAACAAGTCATTAAAATCAAAGCTGCTGAAAACTGTTAGATTCAGTTTCGTTTTGATCCGATTTGCTGGTTTTGCAATTGATATAGCCAGGCTTTTTATTTTAATTAAGTCAATGCAGACCAGGAGCCAAAATTCTTAAAAAAAAAAAAAAGAGGCTCCTGTTCGTTATAATTTCCACAGAATCAGGAGCCGCTTTTTCCAGACAAGGAGTCATACATAATATTATTAGAAATGCTAATAGACACAATTACACCAATTTTCATAATTTTGTTCTGCTTATTATGAAGTCATTCTGCTTTTTTCACTAAGACCTGGGCACCATTGTACGGAAAAGAACTGGCACCTGGGTCCGACTTTTACTATCCAACTGGGGATGAAAAGTCAGGGACCATAGGGCAAAAATTGCCTAGCGCCCCGCTAATAAAAACCTGGATATTGTGATGTCACAACACACAGACACGTACGTGTGTGTTGACTGCCATCCCTACTAGTATTTTCAACAACACAGGTTTCCTCTTTTCCATACGCAAGTTCGAGCAACATAAAAATATAAATTTGCACAGGAGGTGCAAGCCAGCAATTCTGCATTTGCAGCTTGGCTCAACCAATATCGCATGTTTAAAAGAAAAGTAGACAAAATTACAACAGCTAGCAGTGATAACAGCTCAGGATTCAGCCAAAATATGGTATCATTTATAGTCTTTATAAAGAGTGGTGGGATCAAATTTGGCAGTCTTTACATACACCAAATGATGTCATTTTTGATACTCTTTAAAAAGAGTGGTGGGATCAAAATTTTTCAGTCTTTACATACACCAAATGATGTCATTTTTGATACTCTTTAAAAAGAGTGGTGGGATCAAAAAAATTTCAGTCTTTACATACACCAAATGATGTCATTTTTGATACTCTTTCTAAAGAGTGGTGAGATCAAAATTTGGCAGTCTTTACATACACCAAATGATGTCATTTTTGATACTCTTTCTAAAGAGTGGTGAGATCAAAATTTGGCAGTCTTTACATACACCAAATGATGTCACTTTTGGATTCATGATATTAAGTCGCCACAAAAAGGTGAGTGACTGGCTATTCAGGGGAAAAGTTGCCATGAAATTAAACTTGTTTTATAGGAACTTCTTCATGTACCTTAAATTGATTACACTTACCCGTTATGCGTAACAAGACAAGTTCTTAGACCCAATTTTCTAAACATGTCAACAACAGTGCTCATAGGTGTTTGGTCTGTTATTTGAAATGGACACTGTATGGGAAGAGAAAACATGTGAGCTGTCAAGTGTTATACATCAAACATTCAAACACTACGGCGGTCCGGTAAGTATTTCCCACGGTGTAGTCTGTGTCACAGACTGCAAAAGATATTATCTAAATTGGTACTGCGCGATAGATTAACATTATCAGTCTGTCACAGCGAATGTATGCAAATGAAACTAAATCTTAAATATCTCCAGAAAACGAAGGGGTTCTATGGAGATTTTTGCATCAGAGGGTCCATTACTATGTTTTGTTTTGAATATGTATCGTAATTGGGTCTGAACCTATAGAACCTAGCGAGAAAATTGAACGTTTTTGCTGGGTATTGTTGCTCGGAGACACAGACAAGGTGAACACGCAATCGATACGGGCCGCATCTCTTTTCCCCACAATGCCGTTCGGTATATATTCCAGTCTGGAGAATTTTCAAACGCTGGTGTCAGTGACGCCAACTTTTTTTCAATTTTAGAACAGGATTACGTACTTACCAGACCGCCGCTATTCGGGAACGGAACACAAAAGGAGCGGCAAGGGAGGCAGGGAGAACGGAGCAGCCCCCCGCCCCTCGGCCGGCCAAAAGGTTGGGTCAGCGAAACCTGATAAAGGTACCCAGAATACCATTGCTATTCAGACAAATTCAATATTCCCCTACATATGGATGACATACACTATGAGTTACAATATGCTCATCCTCCAAGGACACAGTTCAGTGGGTTGTACTTGTACATGCATTGACATGAACTGACCTTGTGTGCTCTGGGCATCATATATCATACCCCAAAACCAGGAGTGTATTTTCGAAATACACTGATGAATGGAAGTTACTGAACTGTGCCATGGGAGTTGAGACAACTCTAGCTCATAGTGATACACTCAGTTCCAATTGCCTTACCATATAGGCACAATGGAATTCAACTGTCCATTACTCAATGCATATTAACAAATTATAGCTACGGCAGCGGCCAGCCATGACCGGCACTTGCTCCCAACGACCGGCACAGGTCATTTGGGAGGTTGCCGACCGGCACAGAAGGTCATTTGGGAGGTTGCCGACCTGCACTTTACTTCAGTGAAATGAAAAATTACCACATAAATTGGCAAATAAACTCATAGTTTGTCCATATGTGCCAAAATCTGTTGTAAATTTTAAGATTTACAACTGGCACTCAGGGTAGCATAGCTATAAACCTGCATGGGACACATGATATACCAAGGTTATTGTCTTTATCCAAATTGTCTGGGGAGTGTGTAAATGACAAGAAATTCACTGGAAACTTTTCATACAGTACTCTTGGAAACTTCAGTGTCAAAGATCTTCATTTTTGAAGCTTGCTGGACAATATTTTACAGTGTTTAACATATATTTACATATAATTTTTTATTATATTTCTCAACTTACAGGATCAAGGATATTAACTAATTTGAGTGGTGTTGGTGTTCCTGGAGTAGTATATCTGGGCACATGATTGGTAAAGTACACTATGGAATGACTCACGATATCTTCTTGAGCAAGTCGTGCATGTTCTGGGAAAGAATCGGTGAAATATCACAATAAATTAAAACACGGTTTACAAAGCAAGGAGTATAATACCTCTTAAGAAAAAAAATCCTCTTCCTTTATAGAAAATATTTTGTCCCCATAGGATTTTTCCCTCTTCCAACAACTAGTTTTGATAATAATTAAAATATTAATGTCCTCGCTCTTAAAAATAAATACATTGTTCCTCCGAATGCATATGATACTCCCCGGGAGAGGTTCCCCCGTACATTGTACTAGGTTCCCCATACCTTGTACTATGGGGTCATGCTGCAGTCACCCCCCACCCCCCCCCACCCCCGCTTTTCAGCTCAAATTTTAGTTCCACAGTGCTACATTTTCAGCCCATCTCAGTTCCAAAAACAAAGCCTTTCCCTTTTAAAAATTTGCATCAGAATGAACATTAATTGATTAAAATACAAATATCAGTATGTATGCTCTGAAAAAAAATGTACTCCGGGCTGGATTCTCGTTCTGATGCAATCCACTATAAATAAAAATTTGAACACTTTTCATCTAAGATTTGAAGATTAATCTATCGTTCCGCTTTTCGTCCACTAACTCATCTCTTGTGTATGCTGTTCTCATCAAACCAATATGATTCATATACTCCCCGCCTAAAAAATCCGAACGATATAAATTACTGTATTAAAAAGGTATGTAGGTATGTAGGTGAATTATAATAATAAATGCCAGGAGCGTTGTTCACGTAATGTGTTTGCTTATTGACCTGTGTCCGTAATGCATTGATAACGAAGCATGATGTGGAAGTTTGAGAGATTTATCCAGCTGGCTTGGCGCGTTCATTTGAAAGCAAGTTTGAGCACGTTGATGGCCATTTCAACATCGTTCGGATTTTTTAGGCGGGGGGTATATAATGACCTTATTCTGCTAGTACTTTGATGAGCACTTCAGACCTAAGACTTCTAGATCAATCTATTATTCACTCAGCCAATGTGGTCTAGTGGTAAGAAGTATACTCTTCGTCAGTAATTCTGAAACAAAATTCTAGCTATGCGCACGTAAACCCGGAAGTGTGTGACGAACGCTTGACAACGGGAATCCAATACGGAATTCAACAGACGCGCGCGCGCCATTTGTTTCAGAAATTACGACAGCGATTACAGTACACAAAAGGACATTATTTTAAATCAAACCAGGAGCACAAAGTTTTTTTTTAAACAGAACTCTGGCTGTATGATTTCTAATCAAAATAACATGATTTACCTATTTGGTTGAGGGAAGCTGTGTCCGTGCCTGTTTTCGGACGTTTATTGATATTAATGGTCAATGTTCAATGTTTATTTCCACGTCAAGACACATAACACATTATGGAAATACATTTCTGTATTGTACAAAATGTTCGTCTGACATGGAGAAGAATACCAAAAGGCCAGACGTGGTAATCCCCTAATGAAAACACACATTTACAAGTCAGACAGTTATATCTTCCTGTTGTAGCAGGTGACACAAGTAGGCCTTTT